>JAFNEN010001421.1:0-31624 GCA_019343175.1 Oedothorax gibbosus | reverse complement strand
ACCGGAGTGGATAAAAGGGACCCTTTCTTCACATCCCTGTGGATAGAGAAAGTTTTAGAATTTCGGGGAAATAGAAGGGTTTTCCGGGTTTTTAGATTAAAAAAATGTTATTTTAACTGTTGACTGCCACGATAGCGATAGAAAATTTTATCGATAGAGGCTGATGTAACATCCGGGTTTTTAAAAACCAAATCCGTTACAATGAAAAAGGAACTACCCCTTGGGAAAAAGTAAAAAAAGCTTTTTTGGAGGCCGTAAAAATACGAGGAATTTTTTCAGGGTTTTTTTCCCAAACCGGGAAAAAACCCATATTTTTTTCCCAAACAAATTCTTTTTTTAAACCCTTATTAAAGCTGCCAAAATAATTCCCACTTCTCATAAATGCTTACATGCGACTAAAAGATATTTATTTAAAAAAATATTAATTTGCGAAAGAAGATTAATGAAAATAGTTAATTTTGCTGTTTAAAAGTTTGAATTAGAAATAAACTATTAGTTAAATGGCCATGTTTGTCGAATTTATTTCTGAGGCGTATAAATAGTGAGTTTTTTGTTGAGCACAAATATTGTGTGGAAGCGGTTTAAGTGACAGATTCTGTAACAAACCTACTTGTTTGTTTCAAAGAATACGCATGCGTGATACCTTCAAAACCACAAACGAATCGTCAAATAACGGAAATACAATGTCTTCAATAGAAAGGATAATTCTTTGTGAAAATGAGTGGAAATACTTATTTTAAAAAAGGAGTTTTTCTAACAGTGCAGCTAAAACTCGCCCATCAGCGAATTCCCACTCTCCGTCGTCAGACTTCCGCAGGCCTGCAAAGATGCCTCCGTCCAGGGTCTGTTGGGAGTTCAGAACGGTTTCCGCAATGGCATTGGACTCATCCTCGGTTTTGTATGTGGCCACGTGTCCTTTCATTTGATACTTACACATGTTGACGGCATCGTTGTATTTTTCCTTGTTAGGAATTGCCAGGCAACGTCCGTAGTATGAGACGTACCGAAGTGGATATAAAGATCTTTCTTCACATGCTGTGGATAGAGAAAGTTTTAGAATTTCGTGGAATAGAATGGTTTACCAGGTTTAGATTAAAAAGAATGTTATTTTAACATGTTGACTGCCACGATAGCGATAGAAAATTGTCATCGATAGAGGCTGATGTAACATCCTGGTTTAAAACCAATCCGTTACAATGAATAGGAACTACCCCTTCGGAAAAGTAAAAAAAGGTTAGTTGGAGGCCGTAAAAATACGAGGAATTGTTCATGTTTTTTTCCACCGAATAAACCCATATTGTTTTCAAACAAATTCTTATTTTTAACCTATTAAAGCTGCCAAAATAATATCTTCCACTTCTCATGAATGCTTACATACCGAAATATTTTGTATGATATCTACTTCCTTTCTTGCCGAAATAAGTTGATGACAAGTAGATGATTTCTTTATTATATACTGGCTTCAGTAACCATTTCAAAAGCACAGGAAATTGCGAGTGGTAATCTTACGATTTGTCGATATATGTCTTTTACAAAAGTATTCATAGAAAGTCACTATACAACCCATGGCTAACCTAGTGCTGAGTAGATATAAAAACCGATTAAAACTGGAAGAGTCCCTTTTGAGTTTGCCGTTGTTGGCGTGGTGTGGTATCCAAAGGAAAACGAGGCAGATTTACAGATCTATACTGAAGATAACTGATCTTGCCATATTGCAAATTGGCTCGGGATCAAATGCGGCATTTTTTGCTCTGGATTGATTCTAATCCTGCTACAATGACACAACCCAAATGTTTGCACATTTCCTCAGGAACTCAGAACACTACCACTTACAAAAAAGTCTAAACTCACCTTTGGAGCCAAGCACCGCCATGACCTCCCCCGCATGGACCTCCATAGAGACATCCTTGAGCACGACTTCAGTGGGCACGGAGCCCGTGATCTTTTGGAAACAGGACCCTGGCTCCACCTGACCAGTGTGGGACACGCTGTTCAACTCCAGGACATGATCGCTAGAAATACCATTGCCACCTACACAGGGGAATAGAGGGATTCAATCTTTAAAAATAAAAGGAAAAACTGCTATAGAGGCAATTCTCAAGCAACCAACATCCACGCAAGAGTAAGGTATGAAACCAGTGGTTTCGATATGGATAGTCCCAAGGCCTACTCAACTTTAAAACCACATAAGCTCTTCGTGACACCACGCTATCCGTTTGGTTCGGACTGTCAGCTTTTCCTAAGAAAAAGTACGAAACCTCTTCGCATACGGCCGACTATACTTTTTAACTTAGGAATTGCTTTCGTTCCTCTCTCGCAGGGAACAGCCGACAACCCGAACCGGACGGATGGTGCAGCGTCACAGAGAGTTTCTCTGGCATTATGAGTTAAGTCGGTCGTGAAAGAGTGCGGTGCAGTATGAACCTTGGATAAATCTCCTGGTATAATCCTAGATAAATGGGTCACTTCTCGAAATCAAACCCTTGACCTAGCCATTGAAAAGAAGCTGTTACAGAGGAAAAACTGTCCGAATCTTAAATATCAGTTCGACTTATGCCATAAAAATTGGCAAGGAAAAAATTATGAAGTGGAGTCAAAGCAGCAGCTTTTCAAAAACTACTTATTTGTTTTCAATAACACTGTTTATTGAAAACAAAGTTCTTTGTTGTAAAACAAGAGGTTTAATAACATCCCGATATTGGAGCCCCGATATTATCCTCTATGAAAGGGGAAGATATTTAAATATATTAAAATTGACAAAAGTACGATTTCTTAATACAATAATTCTCTTTTTACAAAGTGTTACTTATCTCCTTTAAGAAAATTTTATAATGGAAAATTTTCAAAGAAAATTTTATAATGGAAAATTTTCTTACTTTTTTTATAAAAGAAAAATACTTTAAATTTGTATGACAAAATGAAAAAAATTAAACAAAACTAAACTTTTTTTAAGCTAACAAAACTAAGAGTACATTAGCCACCTCAAGCTTGTGAAAAAAGGAATAAAATTTGTATATTCAGACTCATCATTTGATATAGTTCAGTTAAATAAATGTTATTTTAATTGAATAGCTTGAAATGTCATTTTATATTGCAAATAAGAATAGCACAGTAAAAATAAAGTTTGACTAACCATGGAAGAAACTGGAGACGTAAGCTTAGTAAGACATCAATTAAATATAAACAGTACGCTTTAAAACCATGATTAAGTATCTATGATAATAAAAGAAAGAGTATGTGTGTCTGTGTGTCTGTTTGTGTTCGGATCGTAAAAGACCTACTTATACTGGCCTCAGAAATTCGAAATTTTTAAGATAGATTCCCTTTAATACCAACGTGTGCACCTGAGGCTTAGTTTTTTCATATTTGTTTCATTTTTTAGAGAATATTCGAATTTTCTGAAAAAAATACACCACTTTCGCTCAAATCCGATCATTTTTTCTCTTTCCTGAAGCCATCGGCTGAAAAAATTAAATAAAACTTTTAACGAAAACATTTACAATTCAAAATGTTTATTTTATTCTTTTGCCATTACTTTCAGAAACTAAATTCATTATTTGAAAAATAATTGACATGTTTCAAGTGACGTAATTCCGCCAGTCTTCATTCCTGGATTTTATTGTGGGTTTATTTGATGATTTTTTCATTGATTTTTCTGTTGACTGCATGTATGCATATTTAAGCAATAAATGTATAGTTAAGCTATTACTGAACTATGATGGTTAATAAAGGCCATCGCACTAGAGCTATTAGTGTTTTATGTCTTTATTTTTTCGCCAAAGACGTTATGCCAAACTCGCCAAATTATTAACTAATCATTAAAATACACACCTTTTTCTAATTTTCCGCCTTTCTAAGTCAAACAGTCGAGACATTGTCATTGTTTGGTAGAAAATATTAATCAATAAAAGAATCTTAAATCCTTTACAATTAAGGTTTTGTAGCATTGTGAACGCTTTCTTATTATTGCTACATCTTTTGTGTAATTGAATTACTTAATGCCAGTTTATTTTTAGGATATTTGGACAATTGACATCTCTCACAAAGAAACTTTGGAGAGAGAGGGTTCGTTGACCAAATCACATTTAAAATATTTCATTGCACTAAATCAGTGGTTCCCAACCTTTTCTGGACCATCGCCTCGTATTTTAGGTTGATCAACATCCATCGCCCCCTTTTAATTATCATGTTTGTTGGTAGACATATATTTTCAGGCTTGTGTGCTTGGTCACAAAGACCCGCTTATAAACCTTCGTCAAGGACATTTTCATGTTATGTCTTATCGTAATTTGAGTTAAAGTGTTATAAAACAGTTTTTTAACATTTACTAACCGTTTATAAAAGCAACCAAAGAAGCTTTATCTGGTCACTTTTAAATGAAATAGAAAAAAACATAAAACACTTCTTTTAAACATAAAGAACAAAAAGTGAAATAATTTTTATAACATTTACTAACCGTTTATAAAAGCAACCAAAGAAGCTTTATCTGGTCACTTTTTAATGAAATAGAAAAAAACATAAAACACTTCTTTTAAACATAAAGAACAAAAAGTGAAATAATTTTTAAAGAACAAAAGTGAAATAATTGACTAAGATATTTTTACTGATTTTTAGAAAATTTAAGAGAGTTGAATTTAAAAATTGGCAGGTTTGGTTGTGGT
The DNA here is from genome assembly GCA_019343175.1 of Oedothorax gibbosus. Classification (NCBI taxonomy): domain Eukaryota; kingdom Metazoa; phylum Arthropoda; class Arachnida; order Araneae; family Linyphiidae; genus Oedothorax; species Oedothorax gibbosus. The sequence goes on along the minus strand of JAFNEN010001421.1, from coordinate 26,963 downwards.
TGGAGAATGGTTTTACTGTACGAAGGTACAACATTATTTTAATTTTCCTCCTTTGATTACCCATCGCCCCCTGATCGCCCCCAAGTATTTTTTGCCCCCTTGATAACACAAATCACCCACTTGGGGCGTTTGCCCCCAGGTTGGGAACCGCTGCATTAAATGAAGAAAATGCAGATGCACATCCTGTTTGTAAAACTTATACAATAAGTTTTCAGTAATTACTTGCTAAGTTATTAAAGGAAAGAAAATGTTACTTGTTTAGTGAAAAAATGGAAACATGTATGTGCTATCGTATGTGTATCCATATTTAAAAAAAAAATTCATGGAACACTAATGACAGTCTACTTCAATAAATAATATTTGAACTCAGATGACAGATAATTCTTTTACTTGACTCATTCCTTTTAAAGATTTACGTTGAAAGATCGGCTTATTTTAATAACGCAGACTCACGCTACTTAATTTCTCAAAATCTTGCAATTTAAAAAACAAATTAAGCACTTTAAACAACAATTGACAACCCATTTTCTGTTTCAAATGTTTGTTTTTTCAAAAATACTATTTATAATGCAACAGACGGGATTCTCGAGAAATTAAGGCCTCTTTCATTGTTGAAAAGTTGAAATTAAGGCTTCTTTTAGGCGGCAATTTTCTTTCACTGGGCGATATTAGTGTCGCCCATTCACTATGTTAAAAAATATTCCGAAAAGAACCACAATTAGGAAATTCAACCTTTTTATTTTTTAAATCGATTTAGAATGCTGAAAAACTCCAAATTCAAAATATTTTTTATTAGCCTACTTTTCTTTTTTTAATTCGAAAGAATTAAAAAAATGAAAAAGTAGGTATTGACATGCGGTCGATGTCCGTCTGTCCGTCTGTCCGTCCGTACCCCCCTTCCAAAATCGGTTCTAATCATCGGATCTTAAAAATTCTTTTTTTGTTAGAAAGCTATAACCTCAGATACCCAACTTTCATACTTTTTGTCCGTCTGTCTGTACGTCCGGACGGACATAAATCTACTATCTGTCGGCGAATTTCCCATTGAATTAGCATTGAAATTCAATTTTGAGTCATTTAAATCACTGTAGGTATTGAAATGCGGTTGATGTCCATCTGTCTGTCTGTTCGTATGTCTGTCTGTTCGTATGTCTGTCTGTTCGTATGTCTGTCTGTTCGTATGTCTGTCTGTTCGTATGTCTGTCTGTTCGTATGTCTGTCCGTCTGTCTGTCCGCCTGTCTGTCCGTTTATCTGTTTGTCTGTACCCCCCTTCCAAAATCGGTTCTAATCATCGGATCTTAAAAATTCTTTTTTTGTTAGAAAGCTATGACCTCAGATACCCAACTTTCATACTTTTTGTCCGTCTGTCTGTACGTCCAGACGGACATAAATCTACTATCTGTCGGCGAATTTCCCATTGAATTAGCATTGAAATTCAATTTTGAGTCATTTAAATCACTGTAGGTATTGAAATGCGGTTGATGTCCATCTGTCTGTCTGTTCGTATGTCTGTCTGTTCGTATGTCTGTCCGTCTGTCTGTCCGCCTGTCTGTCCGTTTGTCTGTCTGTCTGTCTGTACCCCCCTTCCAAAATCGGTTCTAATCATCGGATCTTAAAAATTCTTTTTTTGTTAGAAAGCTATGACCTCAGATACCCAACTTTCATACTTTTTGTCCGTCTGTCTGTACGTCCGGACGGACATAAATCTACTATCTGTCGGCGAATTTCCCATTGAATTAGCATTGAAATTCAATTTTGAGTCATTTAAATCACTGTTGCCAAATCAACAATGGCATGAGAAACTTTATTTAAACATATTTGAAGCAAAATAATATTTTCATGAATCAGTTTGGAATGACGTCATGAAATGTAGAACAATTTGATTCTTTGATTATTCATTAATTATCTACCAAGAAAGCGGCAAGGCATACTTTTGCATGCAATTATGCTTAGTTTTAATTTACATTTCTTGTTTTTTAATGCAGTTCGGAGTAGTTTCATTACTTTTGTTATTAATAAATATTTATTCTTCGAACTACAAATAAATCACGAGCAGATGATAAATAATATTTAATTAATTTGCGAACGAATATTAAGGAAAATAGTTGATTTTGGCTTTTAGAAGTTTAAATATAGCTGGGTGCTGTGTTTCGATTTTTTTTCTAATGTGTATAAATCTAGTGTAGAAACGGCTGTTGATGATATTTACTTTAGGAACCTAGTTTTTTTCCCGATTAGAACTTCAGTAAGTATTTAAGTAACAGGAAAGTAGGCTATTTTAGTTCTTTATGAACTTCTTGTTTCGTCAATATTTACTTATTTCAAGAATATATATTTGTAATATTCCTCGCGTTTAAATGCTGTTTTGTTGCAATGCTGTTTTGTTTAAAATATTAAAAAAAACATGTTCTGATCATAAGCACTTTCAAATGTTGATTATTCATTGAATATTTTAACGCACACTCATCCTTCCCCCCAAAGAAAATGGTTTGGTTCGCAACATCACCAAAATTTCTCAAACCACTTTGGGAGGAGAATGGTGGACACAAAAATCATAACCGTGGGCCAAAAAACAACGGACGTGATGTCCACAGACGTGAGAAATTACATGTTTCATCCTTGTAAAGTATGTATGTTCATATTTGAAATATGAGTTTAAAAAATTAAGTTCTTTGTATCTAATGCTACACATAATTAAGTAAGAATAGACAGTTGACTAGCTTACCTAAGTTCTTTCTTAGCCACAGACATGATGCACCCATCTTGACCTTTCACTAAAACTTAAGTTTAATGAACAAAAAAAAAATTGCTTAAAGCTAAAAACAAACTGATTTTTTTAATTTTGCTATATAATATGGCTGCAAATGAAGCTAAAATGACATAGACACTGGTTGTACTGCCACATATGGAATTCAATATAAGTTTTCGTTCATATCCACGGACGTGACTGCAGTAATTGGGAACAAGTATTTAATACTCAGTAAAATAAATACAAATTAAAGAAATAAACATGAAAACTGCATTAATATATATTTTCAAAATGTACAAAGCCAGTTTCTGAACATTTGGTTCAATGGTTTTAGAGAGATTAAGACGCAGGTCCCCTCTTTCTACGATTTGGAGTTGACATCACTTTTCTGAAATTATAGTTCGGCAACAGCACTGAAACCTCTTCACAAAGGTAAGAAAAAGGAAAGGCAATCAAACATTTCTTCACGATGAACCACAATACTGGATAGCAGCAACTGATATTAGTTTGAAGCCAAAATTCCGTGAGACGATCATTATGAAAGTTGGCTTTCATAGTTTCATTTGTTGAGAATTCTATGAATTCCTCCTGAATATCGATCTCTGCTTTTTCGATATTCATAAATCGGTTCAAGATCCAATGGGGGATTTCCATTGGCAAAATATCCTTAAAACGCAAAGAAAAATCCTTGTGCAAGGACTCAAGGTGTTGACAGTAAGCGATTTTTTCATCAAAGGGTATTTCATTGCCGTTATGTAGCACAAGCTCATTTAAGATTGGGAACTGGCTAAATTCATTTCTACCAAAATTCTGCTGCCACAAAAAGAGTTTTTTAAGAAGGCTGAAACGACGGATTTTGTGGTGAATAAATTCAGATCTTCACCTTAAAGTTGCAAATTCACAAAATTAGGTTTTGCAAATAAATCCGTCATATAAGTAATATCCATCTTAAGCTGCAGCAGTCTCTCTTTTAAAACTACATCTTTCTTTCCAAGAAATTCTATAGTACAGAGTCGAAAAGATCCCAGAACCTATTGAGGCAGGCAACCTTTGGAGAGCCAGCGGACCTCGGTGTGTAGAAGCAAGCGATTAAATTCTTCATAATTGTCCTTACATAACAGCTGGGATAACCGATCGTTGAGAGCATTGCTGCGAATTTTGTTTAAAGCAGAGATGACATATTGTATTGACTGATGCAAACGGTCGCTAAGTTTTAGTGCAACTAAATGATGTCTGTGAATCATGCAGTGAACAGCTAATATGCCTGGGACCTCTTTCTTCAAATAAGAGATAAATCCACGATGACGACCAACCATCGCAGAGGCTCCATTGGTGGCAACAGATATAATGTTCCCAAGAGGAATATTTTTTTCTTGAAAGTAATCTTTGACAGTATTAAAAATAGACTGACCTTTAGTATCGGCCATCAAGCTTCTGGCAAAAAGCATCTCTTGAATAGTTTTCCCATCCTTCACAAACCGAACTAGTTAACAATAAAGCCTCGTTAGTACTTGGCAAGGTTGTTTCATCAACCTGAAGAGAAAATTCGGTTTGCATCAAAAGGTTGCATAAAGAAGCTTCAACATCATCCGCCATCTCATCAATTCGCCGTTGCACTTGTATCATTACTTAACGGTACGTGTTTTATTACACTGGATGCAGCTGGGTGGTGCAAAACCTATTCTAACACTTCTTTGATAGCCGGCAGTATCAACTGCTCCCCGATGGTATGGTCTTTCCTTGATTTAGCAATTAGCTTTGAAATATTATAAGATGCTATTAAGCCATCGTCGCATTTTTTAATGTGGTTGCTAGTAAACCTGACAGTGACGGTGCATTCAGAAACTTGTACCTGATGAGTGTAAAACGACAGACCTTTATTTTGTTTATCAGGATGATTTTTTGTAGGTGTTCCTGCTAACGACGGTGTTTCATTGCTTCATTCGAAAACACTTTCTTGCCCAGTAAACACAAAAGAAGTTGCGAGTTCGATGGCGAAGGAACAAATCCGAACTTCAAGTACGTTATTGAACTATATTGACATTTTTTTACTAACCGACATCGTTGGTGGTATCAAAATAGGACGAGGGAAAGATAACTATTTTTCACAATAAATAGTTCATTATCACAAAATAGAATTAAGAAAGCACTTGCCAGACTGGCCAAATAAAAATACTTAGGACGCCGGAAAAACAAACGAACATTTTAATAACACGAACAAGAATACACGAGATGAATAAACTTAGAAGAATTATAGGAAATGTGAAGCACTGAAGATGGCACGGACAACAAGTGAGTTACTGAGAGAGTGGGGCTTGGTACAGGGCCGAATTAGCAATTAGGCAAGGTAGGCAGTTGCCAGGCCCCGTAAATTTTAGGGGACCCCTAGAATTTACGTTTTTGCCCCCGAAGAGTTTTTTTTTTGGAAGCTGGGAATTTCATTGTTCGAGTTGAAAAACAAGCAAACAAAACACGTCAACACACAAGCCTAAAAAGGGGTAAATGAAACATATATTTGTTTTTGTTTTGTTCCCCAGACTCACAACACGCGTAAAGGCCCAAGAGAAGTATGCGTTATCTGAGGCAATAAAAATAGTCGGATACAATATACACTGTCTTCCGCGAAAACAGTTATATGGGGCTATCTTCACACCCCTCTTCTACAGGGTTTTAATAAACACAAAAGCTATAGATAAATAGCACCTCATTTGGCTACTTTGCTCTAAACTAGCCACATCAAGATATTTTTGATGGGTTTTTTTTGGTTTTGGATCCACTGGAAGACATTTTGTAATTTTGGATGAAAACGAGGTTCTAGTAGGTAGGTTTTTCAGATAAAAAACCTCATTCGGATTTTTAAAAAAATATACCCTTAGATAAGCTTAATTTATAAGATGGTTTTTGAGACTTTTAAAAATTCCTGTTTTTAACTGCATTCCAAAGCATTTATAATTTTTGCTCCAAAACAAAAGAACATTCTTTTTGCCGGCATTCCTTTTTTTTTAATTTGAAATAATTAAAAAAAGAAATTTGTTATCAACATCTTAGAGATTTCCAAATACTATCTGTATTTATCCCCTTTTCAAATTCCTTTCTAATTTAGGGCAGGTGCATAATTTAATTAGACGGGGGGGGGGGGGGCGGAGGATTATAGGGGGGGGAGGTCATGATTAAATTTTATCCTTGAAAGGGGGGGTCGGGTTTTTATATTCCAAATATTTACCAAGGAGTGGGGGGTAGAATTAGTATGATTAAGTTTTAAGGTCTTCAGAAAAAAAAATTACCGGAATCATATAAAATACATCAAAACCGGAATTACATAAAATACAACAAATGCATAAAGTAAAACTTTTTCTAAATTATATATCGTAATTATTTTGAGCTGCATCATATTGATTAACTTATCAAATCGACAAATAGTACATTAGTACATTTGAAGATTCTCTTTTCAACCTACAGCAAGACAGTCAACCCAGTTGTAAAAAAAATCTGCTTATTTCCAACGACAATTCCCAACTTTTGAGAACATAAACAATTTCCGAAAAAAAATATTTAAAAAGTTTACTTACATCATCTTAACATTTCAAATGAAAACTTCCAAAATTAAAATGTTTTGTTAAAAAATCATCAAGAATAAAATTTCACCATAAACAAAACTACTGTTTTTAGTATAATAAAGTAATATTATCTTTAAATTTTTCACACCTTAACAAAAGTAGACCCAACCTACGAAAAAAATTACATTCGGGACACAATGCAATTATGATATATGTTACTAATTACTAAACATTTTATTTGTGTAAATGTTATCAATCATCACAATCTTAAAAAAGAAATCATTTATTTGTGTAAAAGTTATCAATCATCACAATCTTAAAAAAAAATCTGAAAGTCTTCAGAGCTACTTGCCTACAATACATCATATGCATTCCAATATGTTGTTTTTGCCTCTTGTGGCAGTAGATCAGCAGATGATGATGCAGCATTTAGCCTCGTGATCAAAAACATTGCCTTCTAGAATAACCAGCAATTTATCGGAGTCTGACGGTGTAAGTTTACTTAAACCATCAAAATTTATGATGGATGCTGAAATTTTTAGATATTTTTTTTTTGAGAAAGAATATTTTTGATATTTTATTTTTAAGATTTTTTTTTTTTGGGGGGGGAGGGTTAGGTTTGTGGAACTGTTTGTCAGTAGATTGTGGGGGAGGGGGGGTCATATTTTAAATTTCAGGTACCAAGGGGTCAACCTTTTTATTTACAGCTGTATTTCAAAATCATTCGGCCCCCCTCTAGTTAATTAATGCGCCTGCCCTTACTATTTTAAAAAATCTATTTTCCTTTGAAAAGTGTATGACAACGTGGACCAATCTTTTCTCTTGTATGTCTGTACGTCCAGATGGACATCATATCCACGTGGACAGAGACAGTATAGAATCACGACTTAAAGTGTATCAAATATCAGTGAAAAATTTGCAAATCATTTAATTCTAAGTATATGAAGTAGTAAAATATGTCAATACGTATTCGAGGGAAATAAAATACTAAAATGTTGATAAGACAAATATCATAATATCTACATTAAAACAAACACATACAATGTACATAAAAAACTTTTTTTTCTCGCAAATTTGACACAATCATATTTTTAAAAAAATGTATGGCCCATTGCAAGCAACATTTACTTTTATAAAAATCGTATTTTATAAGGTACATAGGTAAACAGTAAAATAACAGTTGGTAATAAATTTTTTTCTCCGAAAAAAACAACAACTGTCAGCTGAAAGTAATTTAAACACCACATGACACAAGATAATCTTTGTAGTGTGGTGTGTGTGGAGGGGAAGGATATAGGCGGTCGAAAAAAATACTAGAGGTAAGTAAGGATACTGAGTAAGGATGGTTGGGTATCGTCACCTCCACTTTCCAAGAACAAAATCCGAATCCCTATTGTCCAGCTTCTGCAAAAATTATCTATTATTTTTATCAAAGCAGGCGAAAAAACTTTTGGGTTTAATGACCAAAGAAGAAAAGCTGGGTCGAGGATACCGGAGCAGGGCCCTTGTTTGAAACTCGAGACAATTGTTTACGACCTCCCACACTTTCAAAACATTTTTTTCAGAGGCACTAGTATGTTTTCTCGGTACTTACCAGATCTTCGAGCGATTTCCTGGACTGGCCAATGAACAAAAAATAGATGACACACTAAATTTATTACTGGTGTGTCACTAAAGGCTGTAAGTTCAATTCAATACTTATAGCCTCCGAATCTCTTTGGTGTTTGGCAGTTTAGTATTTGACTCTGTGTGGAATCGTTGATTATTTTTTCTCTGTTTGGATCGAGTTTTTTTGTCATTCATAAGTGGCTTAAGGCCTGTTTAAAGGTAATATATTAATAAAAATTTAATGTCAAAACTTAATAGTATACACTGCTCAAAACAATTAGGGGAACGCATGGTTTAAACCCTTTCACCCCCAATGATTCCATTTGGAAAAATCAACTTGCGATTTTTTTTTCACTAAGTTATCTCCCACTTATTTATCGTTAGATGGAAGAACCACGTCTCTTGAAGAACTCAATAATATTTTTTAATTAAATAAAAATATGAAAAACATGGTAAAATAAAATTTACTCTCAAAAAATTTTAGTGGTTCTAAACTACGACGCCCCTCGCCAATAGCCCTCGTGTAGCTCAAGTGTGACGATAATTCAAAGCAAACAAAACTAAAAAAAAATTATGAAATAAATTGACCCTAAATTCTTCACGATTGCATTTATAGATGTTTAAAAATTGAATTAAACTTTTTTTTAACAAATATAGTTTAGAATTTTTTTAATAATTTATTCAAAAGTTATGATTCCAATTTTTCCCCTTAAATTTTAGTAAAAAAATTAAGATTTTTTCCTTCTGTTTTTTTACCATTTCATTCTGAATGCATAATGAATCTATTTTACAAATTTTACATTTTTAGAATAGAAAATAAAAAGTCAGAATTGAAAGGGTTATAACAAAAGTACGCAAAGTGCCCCCCTAATTGTTTTAAGCAGTGTAGTTGAGCTTTCGTTAAAATATAATTTTCGCTTTAATATGCACTATTTTTATATTTTTATGGACATAGAGTGTTTCGTGAGTAATTGTTTAAATTTTTGATCAACTGCGTATGTCTGTCAGAATTTAGATTTATTGGTATCGCTAAATTCATTCCTATTTTACGAACATGATAGTATACGAAAAGTTACGTAAAACAAATTAACAACAGTTACAAAATTTAAAAATTACGTCATAAAATGTAGCGCAATGTGATTCTTTGATTGTTCATTAATTGTTTACTAAGAAAGCGGCAAGGCATTATATTTTTTATACAATTCTACTTAGTTTTAGCTTCCACACTAATATATAACGTAAAAAGTGGAAGGTATTATAATCGTTTAGTCCGTCCGTCTGTCACACACTTTCACAGAACGAACCGCAAATCGCACAAACAAATGGGATACGTCATTTTGAAGCAAAAAATCAGGCTAGACTATATCCCAAATTTCATTTAAAAAATTTAAATTAGAAGTATATTTAAAATTTAAATAACTAAAAATTTAATCTACATTGAAATAACATGCAAATTCCATTTTCATTCAATATTTTCACTGTTGCCTTTTCGTCAGACGTACGAGAAACTTCATTTAAAATAGAAATAAAACTCTTGAAAAAAATATTTATTTATGTGATATGATTCAGTTTGGATTGATGTCATATCACAATAGAGTTCTTTTGATGGTTCATTATATAAATATACTAGCAAATAAATACCCGTTCTTCGCACGGACTAAAAGAATATCAAATCGATCCAAGTATAAGTGTCATTTGATTTGCTATAGGATAATAAACTTCGCCTTTGTTCCCGTTCACTATAAAGATTAAAATCCCGTTACTTATATTGCTTTAAAATTCCAGAATAAAAATACTAGAGTTCTTTTGAGGTTCAGATCGAGTTCTTTTGATGGTTCATTATACATGTATGAGGAAAGATGCATAGCAAATTCTTACTTTGAATAAAAATATGCAAAAGTTCGCTTTTATTTTTAAAGCATCAATTTTACTAATTATTTATTATTATCTTTTTCGAAAGAAAGTTAATGAACATGGGAAATTGTGGCGACTAAAAGATATTTATTTAAAAAAAAATCATTATTTTTCTTCGAATTTCAGACAAATTTAGCCCACGATAATGAGTAATTATTAATTTGCGAATGAAGATTAATGAAATTAGTATATTTTGGTGTTTAAAAGTTTGAATTAGAAATAAATTATTAGCTAAAGGCCGCGCCTGTTTGGCGAATTTCTTTTTGAGGTGAGGTACAATTATTCGAAAAGTTCATAATTAATTATTTAACCGTAAATGATATAGCAATAAAAACTGTTTAACTTCCCTTCCGTACATGATGAATGCTATTCCTAAGTCTTTCTTTTAGTGGAAGTGTAAAATTAAAACTCTTGATTTGATTTTTATTAGCAAACGATAATAAATGAGAACGAAAATTAATATGTTCGACGATTGCTTTCTTCGCATGCTCACCAACCCTCATCATCAGTATTGATTGCAGTAGTAGATGTGTGTTGACACTAGATCGTTACTTCCAGTTATATTTAGTTCGAAAATTAAATTTAAATAAAAAAAAATGACTTTGGCGGTCAAGTTTATAAAAACCCAAATGACGTCATTTATCTTTACTGTACATGCCTTGGATCGCAAAATACCGGCTGCGCTTTTTCAGATCCGTAGCCATTGGAGCGAGACACGGCTGGTAACAAACCTACTTGTTAATTTACATTTCTTAATTTTTTTAATGCAGTTTGAAGTAGTTTCATGTTTTTTGTTGTTAATAAATATTTAATTATTCTTCGAACTACAAATAAATCGAGCAGACGATAAATAATATTAAGTTAATTTGCAAAAGAATATTAAGGAAAATAGTTGATTTTAGCTTTTAGAAGTTTAAATTATAGCTGGATGCTGTGGTTAGCGAATTTTAGTTTCCACACTACGTTTATAACGTAAAAAGTGGAAGGTATTATCATTAGGGTAATAATTATCATTAGGGTTTCAGTCAGTTGGTCTGTCCATCCGTCTGTCACCCACTTTCTTATCCCAGACTACAAATGCTACAGGCAAGTGTCAATTTAGCGCATCGAAATTAGAAGACATTGAAAATCTCAGAAAAATATTCGAATTTGAAGTACTTTAATTATTTAAAAACTGCAAAATTTAATGCTCATTTAAAAAGCATAAGAAGCCATTTTTATTAGAATCCAGACCTAGTACTCGCAGACTTTTTCCTGTTTCCTAAGCTGAAAATTTACTGAGGGGAACAAGATTTCAGAATGTCGAAGCCATCAAGAAAATTGTAACGCCACTATTAAAGAGTATTCTTTAAAAGAGGACTTTAAAACTTCTTTCCGAAATTTGTACAGCCGAGCACAGACGTGCATTACGGCTGACAAGCATTACTTCGAATCATATTAATTTGCTATGTGTTTAACTTCTTTTTCTTCTGGGTTATTCCATGAGTCCTGGAAATTAATAGCCAGATCTTGTTTTAGTGAAAATAAATGCGTCAGCATGGATAATAGCATGATGTACTTATGATAAAGCTTATACAACGTTATAAAAGCACGAATTATATCTGGAATAATAAAAAAACTTCTCATCCATTTTTAACTTCGTTCCGAAGATACAATGTCAAGCTTTCTTTATAAAATTTTGATTTTGATAGCAGTTCAGTATTCAGGTAAACAACACAATGTTCACGATTGCAAATCTCCATTGATTTAATTTAATTTATGCTAAAGTTTTGACGATTTTTTTGCGTTGTATAAAGAACTAGGGGGCATGCCCCCTAGTTCTGTCCATTTGTGATCTGTCCATCTGTCTTTGTCCATCTGTGATCCTGTCCATTTATTTCATCGCAAAGAATTCTTAAATCGTATTAATATATTTAAAATAATAAATACTATTAATCATTAATTATTAATAGAACTCATTTCCTAAATTATTTTTTGTGCACATTGTTTTGAACTTGCAGAAAACTGTTGAGTTCTGATTTTCTTATTTTAAAATATCGCTTCGATCTACGATCGCAAATGCCACGATAATTTTTAATAAGGAAATCTTTCATATTTTTTAAGCAGACATTTTTAGTTTTGAGCAGCATTTTATGTAATTATTTGTTGTCATTTCACAGACTTGGCAAACGCTCGGTTTTTTGTCATTTTGACTTGGCGACATTTTTCGACTGGTGCCAAATCCGGACACGGTCCTTTAGGTTAACTGCCTTTAATATCCTTTTAAAATAAAATAATTATAAATTGATGCTTATAAATTAATGGTTATTATTGCAAAAATATTTCGCTGCTCGACTAACATCCATTTGTAAATAAATTGGAAACTGTGGTATCCATCAACGCTTAGAAACTATATTTAAAAACAATTTGAATTTTTCCTTTTTTATTAACAATAGTGTTTGGTAGTTCAGTAGATCGAAATTATAATTTAAATTTTCAAACATTAAACGTCCCTAATATTATGCATGTTAAAATTTAAACTTACTGATTCTATCATCCCGCGGGACATAATCTCGCATTTCATAATAATCTAGCTGGTTTTTGTTTGATTTCGGGTGTTGTTGTTTTTTGTATTACGTACTTTACTAATCAAGGAATTAATTAGTTTTGGTATAGGGTGTTGTTGTAAATTTGTATTACGTACATTTAAATCGACTTTTATGTATTCATAGTTGTTTTTATTCATTTATTCAGTCTTGGTAAAGGATGAAATAAAATATATCTTAAATTTCATGAATAATTTTGAGATGGTGAAGGTACGGTGATAGGAATGCTATATTACGTAATTAACGAATTAAATAATTAATTAGTAGTTGTGAACGTATCAATAAGATTAAAAATTTAATTATTGGATAATTAAGTTACATTTGGTTTTTTATGAATTCGTTATATTTTATTAATTTATTCAGTCTAGATAAAAGGTAAAATAAATACTTATTAAACTTCCAAATATTGCGATAGTGAATAGTGATGGTAGGATGGTATAATACTGTTGGATTTCGTACTTAATGAATTAAGGAATCAAATAGTAGTTGTGATTAAGATTAAATTAAAAGTTATTGAATCATTAAGTTAAATCTTATTTTTATGAATTCATAATTGTATTTGTTATTTTTTTAGTCTTGCTTAAAGGTAAAATACAATGTCATAAATTTCTGAATAAGTTTGAGATGCTGAGCTATATAGTATTATTGTATTACGTACAGTTATTGCATAATTTAGTTACATTTGATTTTTTTATGAATTTATAATTGTTTTTATTAATTTATTTGGTTTTGGTAAAAGAGAAAAAAAAATTTCTTACATTTATTATAAACTAGGAACTGTAGGTACCTTATAGCCGTTTTAAAATTGTTAGCCATTTGATTTTTAAAAATTCAATTTTTTTATTAAATACCATTTTCAGTTGCTGTAAAAAAATTAACAAATCTTTTCAATCTTAATTTTAAAAATTTGCAATTACTTTTTTATAAAATTTTTAGATTGTTTGATGCGTTAGCTTTCTATTATTTCTTAGTTTTATAACTTTTATTATGAGTGTTGTGTAAGTGTATTTAGGAATTAATTGAAAGATCAAAATAATACTACATAAAACACATTCATTATTCATAAATGATTTGTAATTAATTATCTATTATCTTTTCTTGTTAAAATTTTACTGATTGACGACTTTTTTGTTTTAAAAAGAAGTTTTTGATTTCACCCTCTTAAAGTACATTTTACCATCTTTTCTTTTTTCCATATTCCACAGAAACTTTACAGAATGGTTCAGTAGAAATAATTAAGAAAAGTATACAATCTTCATCATTTTATTTATTTTAATTATATCCAAAAACAATGTCCTATTTTTTACAATACACATTTAAGTAAGATTCTTTTAAAATAAGAAGAAATTTCTATTTTTTTATATTTTTTTTTCGATTTCTTGGAAAGTACCTCATATTTCAATTTGTTTTTAATTCCTGAAAAAAGACTATTTATTGAAACGTCATTTAACATTCCCAGATATTGAGGGGGGGAATGGTTGGAAGACTTACAGCTTAAAGATAATTTGCACCTCAAATCTTTCTCATTAGTGTTTACACAGCCAATAACATTAAAGCAAGACCAGTTATATCAGTTTAGTTTTCTTTAAGTTTTGAGTTATAGTTACAAGTTCCTTAGAACAATTCGAGCTTTCAAACAAACAGGAAACTTGCAAGTCAACGATGGTATCTTTTGCCGCGATCCAAAAAGGCGGCTTACTCTTACATCATGACGGCTATGTGTACAGCCGAGAAAGGGTTATTAATGTTAAAACAATTTGGAAATGCGTTGAAAGCCGAAAACATAAGTGTGCTGGTAGATGTCATAGCATTGATGACACTGCGGTGAAAACGTTAATTATTTTTATTAAATGAATAACTATAAAGTTATTAAAACAAAAAATTCGACATTAATACTCTAAAATCATGGGCGAATTAATAAATTACTTAAGAATGCAAGCATGAGAGTATTTCAGCTACAGTTTGGAAATCAACCGACTTATTCATTTACTGGAAATTCGATAAATGGTGTAAACAATACCGGTTTACCAGAAAAATACCTGTCATTTAAAAAAAAAATCTGGTAGGGATAGTAGATGGTTTTTATATAGTATAAACAAGTGGGGGGGTCTTTATATGTACTAATATTAACTGGAATGATAAATGTATTAATATGTATTGTATACTTTCATGTCTATCAAGAAGTTCCAATATATAGTTAATTGTGTTTTTAAGGTCTAAAACCTATTTATCTTTCTTGATATTTTAATATCTGTCAGAAGGGAAACATACTAGCAAAAAATTAAGTCAATTTTTCGATTAAAAAAATTAACTGTTAATTACCAAAAGTTGTCGGTGTATATCCCTGTGGTTACTGACCCGCCCGAGATCAGTTTTGCACTTGGTTACTGAGTCGGGCGCTTTTGCGAAATCCAGGGGTGTCAGGTAGTTTGGAAACAGACCTCCCTGTTGATAATTGGAGGTTCCCTCGGAAGGATTGTCAGTGTCACGTTTCGCTAAAGGATTCTAGAAAGTTAGACATTTCTATCGGGAGGCCTTGCTTTGCCATGTGGTGCGAGACAACAAAGTGTATACGTTTTGTAACATGCATTTTCCAGGTTGTGTAATTATTAATAAAAAATACTAAAATGCGTAATGCACATATTTTTATTACAATAACAATAATTAAAATATAAAGATTAATTTTTTTCAGATATTTAATATTTAATTACATTTGTTGAGTAAGAAGTAATATAATTTTATTATTTATTTATTGTTTCATTAGTAATAATTTTAATTATACCAATATTTTTTTAATTAAAAAAATATTCGGAAGATATTAATTATTCACTTTTATTTTTGAATATGATTATTTTCCGTTTACGTACATAATATAGAATAATTGATTTTTTTTGGTTTAGATGAATTTGAAACGTGGTCGAACTAAAGCTATACGAGATTGAACAATTAAGAATCCCAAGTAGCACACCAACGACGGCCAATATTAAAACAAAATATTGGCCGACATTGGCGTCAATATTCGCCGACGTAAAAATGGACCCCCTAGCAAATATTGTACTACATCGGTTTACGACATTGATCAACATTGGTCATACCACATTCATGGGCGTTCTTTTACAGTACTTCTCAAGTATACATTTTTCCATTCCCTTCGCATAACTTTTTAACTCATCTGTTCGTTGAGTAAAAAAAAAACTTATTTACAAAGGTAATTTTCTGTATATTTTTCTAATTAACAAAAACAATTAACAAGTATACCAAGGAAATTAAGATATATGAAAATAAAATTTAGAAGTATAGTAAAAGAACACCAGGGATATGGTATAACTGAATAGGTTAAATAAATTAAAATTAATCAAGTAAAATTGTATTATTAGTGTACTTTTGTAATTTTAAAAACTAGTAATTCAGACAGCTATATAAAACACTACATTACGACGTAGCTCTTTTTTTCTGTACTGCTTCAGAGTCAAATTAAAACAAACTTTACGTATTATTATTATTCATATATATTAAATATATGATACATAGCACATATTTTCCCAGATTGTTTAAAGTTAACTACACAACATCTCTGGATGCATTTATATAGGGATGGTCGATATCATTAAAAGACGAAAAATTATTGTATATAGGGTTGAATAAAAATATATTTACGTACCTCCATTGGGTATAGGTTTTATTTCATATAATTAAATTGTAGAGAAACTGTTAAATTCTTGACAAAATCTGTAAATCTTATGCACAAACTTCAATTAAACTATTTTTACATGTAACTTTATTAAATTTCATGTTTTAGATAGTTATGTATTTTCTACTTTAATATATTAAAAAAATTAATTATTAATTCGTACAGAAGCTTTAGAAATATTTCTATAGCTTCTGTACGAAATGTTTCACAAAAAACAAACCATAAAATTAATAACTAATAAGACTGTTCTATATTTATTCAAGTATATGTTACCGTTAAAACCCGAAATCAGCTAAAACTAGAATTAACTAGTGGGAACTAGTTTTAACTGAGACCATTAGTTAAAACTAGTTTCCACTAGCTAAAATCAGTCATCCCCAGATAATACTGGTTTTAGCAAAATAGATTGGTTAAAACTAGATTTAACTATAAAAAAACTTATTACTCTATTAGATAAAACTAGAATTAATTGAAAATAACGCGATTTAGGATAATAGGTTTAGTTTAGTTGTTCGAATTATTGCTGAAATGCAATGAAGGCGTTATGGTTATTGGAAGATTCCTTTAAGAACGGTACTATGCGTATTTTTTTTAAAGAATACATTGTCGTAATACGATTATAAAATTCCTCTTTTCAAACATTTAATAATAATAGATTCATGTTTAATTAATGAAGCAAAGTGGCAGATCTTAAATTTCGCGCAACAACGACGCTTTGCAACAACAAACAAATATTTTTAAGTTTACGTATTGCCACTTCTTTTTAAAGAAATTAACGTTCACAATAATTTAAAAGTCAAGCATTTGCAGTTATTTCGACTTTTATCCGAAACATGTCAGATAATTCTAGTTTTTGCTAATTACAACTAGTTTTAGCCAATGCAATTGGTCAAAAGTAATATTAGCTAGGGAGGTCTAGTTTTGGCTAGTGGAAACTAGTTTTAACTTATGGCCTCAGTTGAAACTAGTTCTCACTAGTTAATTCTAGTTTTAGCTGATTTCGGGTTTTAACGGTAACATATGTACTCATGTCTGTATTTACTACAGCACTGAATACAATATGGGGTATTTGATATTTACACTTATTACACACCAAGAATAAAATTGATCAAATAGTCTATCATTAATTTTTATGACAGATAATTCACTAAAACATCTTACACAATTATGAAATAATACATATTATTAAAAAAAAGACATTTATTATTTTAAATCCAGCATTATCTTAACAATCTTTACTGATGTTATCATTATGAATGTATATAGCACTTTATAAACCATATGTTAAATGTTAAATGATGGTACTTATACAGGAAAGTATGAGCTTAAGAAATTTTAAAAATATCTGTTTTGAAATTTGCACACACAAAATTTGTACTTTTCTGAAAGTTTTATTTTTACATAAATATATATCCACGTTAGAAGCTTTTATATTATTTTAGATATTATTTAAATATAGTTTTCATTCCAATATTCAGCAAAACCTCAAAATAGAAATTCGCTTAAGATTATTGCTTAAAATATAAAAAAATTATAAATAAATTACAAGATTTTGGTTTCGAAATTATTTTCTCAATTAACACTGGTTATAATTATTGTTTAACCGTTTTATATTGAAAAATATTTTTTGATTTATGAGTAAATTAAAATTAGAATCTAAAAACATTCTTTCAACCTTGTACTTCTTAATTCTCTAACTAGCTATTGATTTAGCAAATAAAAATTAATTGAATTTGCAAAAGAAATACAATAAAAATAGCGAACTTGGTGTGTAAAGTTCTCAATTAGAAGTGTAAAAAAATGTTTAGGCGAATAATATTATTGAGATTTGAAATTGCGTGGATCTTGGAAGCTGTTCTAAGTGACAATTACTGTTACAAACCTACTTAAAAAAAAAGTTGGTTTGTAACAGTACAAATATCAAATATTTAAAAATGAAACACAATTTGTGTCAAAATGTTATGAAAATGATTTCTTTTAAACTGATATGTTAATAAGTAGTAGCAGTGAAAATGTTCCTTAAAGAAAAAGGATTTTTTTGGAAAGGAATAATATTGTACTTTGAGCTCCTGCTTACCTAAATAACTCTCACATTATTAGACTGGTCCCCTCGTCCTCTCAAACGCTCATCACTATTTTGTGTAACTATGGTCTGATGATCAGCAATCTCTTTATTTTCCAAATTAATTGTTGCTAGACGCCTTGTGTTGACTTACAGTTTGATTATCCTGTGCTGTTAATAAAGAATTAATGATATCGGTTTCTACATTGTATCCTTTAGGTGGCCGTGCTTAAAATTTTGTATTTTAATTTTGTATTTAAAAATTTGTAAAAACTTAGACATTCTACAATTGTCAAAAACTCAAAAGATATGGGATAATCGTTGCAGCCTTTACATTGACGAATCACTGCAAATAAACTTTCAATTTTATCTTGGCTTATACGTGAAGTCATAAGATATTTGAAATTTAAACTTTTTGTCAAATACTAGACAAGTGATAAAACTGTTGATAATAAAACCACCTTTATTAACAGCATGGATTTCCCAGTCATACAAATACGAAATAAAGTCTACAGAAGTAGCAAAACTTCCCTTCACTTTCTACTGTCCCGTTGCACTTTTTGAAGCGAAGGACCTCTCCGTCAATTTTAATGTTTCCATTTAGAATATCGGGGCTAAATTCAATTACAGTTCCAACTCCTTCACATACACTTGTCTTGTCGAGTTCTTTGATAAGGCCTTCTAATGTCTTGGATTATACCGGTTTTGTAAAAATAGAAATGTTCTTCACGTATCACAAAATTAAGGTTTTACCCGGAGCGCCAAAATGTCTAGAGCCGGCCCTGAAGTCAGGGAATTTGGTTGGAATTGCCTCTGTTTTTATAACAGTCTTATCTCTAGGCATTAAAACTTTATTGTTAATTATGTGTTTGTAATGTCTCTCAATAAAATCCTCTTCAAAATGCACTTCACAAACACGGCTAAACTTGTCCAGTTCTCTATCAGCTCTCGGGATTGCCTTCTTCCCAGTTTCAAGAACTTCTGCATTTTTTTGCACATAAAACAACGAAAGTTTCTTACTGTTCGATCTGTAGCCCGTGGTACATCCAGGAACCAAACAATGAGACTGGTTGTTTCTCGACTTTCTATTACAACTCAGATTATACAAATTGTTTTGAATTTTTTTTTTCATTAAAGCTGGCGTATTACTACAGATTTAAACGACTAAAATAATCGAAAACTTAAAAGAATACAGCTTCAATGTCGCCAGATGTCCCCACAATATTCGAATATTTTCAAAAAATTATTTTTTTTTTTAAATAATGACTAAAACTTATCTGCGAATTATTATTAACATTATTGTTTCATTCTTCCAACATCAAAATAAAATGAATTTAAAGGCATACTAATTTTAAAAAAATTTCCAAATTCCTGCGAATGTCGACAGATGTCGCGATTACAACGTCCAACATTCCTCGACTTTCGCAATGTTGACCGATGTCGGTAGAATGTCGGCCAACATTGTTGTGCTACCTGGGATCGCTTAGGTTTTTTTTATAATTTAAATGGATGGTTAACGTTGTGGTTCAAGTATGGTTGAATTTATAGATATTGCTTAAAAATCTGATTCACCACCTATTTATTTAATGCAACGTACACAAGGAAACATTATATGGAAAGGGTTATAATTGACAATGACTGTAATACACTGTTAAAAAAAACCTGAAATTTCAGAAGAAAAATTACTGATTTTAACGGAACTTTCCCGTATTGGCTGAAAACGGTTTTTTTCCATCGGAAAACGCGCTTTTTTCTTCTAAAAACGGAAAATGTCCGTAAACCACGAGCGAAGAGATGACAACGGGTTTTTTCCATCTGAAAACGAGTTTTTTCCTTCTGAAAACGGAAAATGTTCGTAAACCACGAGCGAAGAGATGAAAACGGTTTTTTTCTATCTGAAAACGGGTTTTTCCTTCTAAAAACGGAAAATGTCCGTAAACCACGTGCGAAGAGATGAAAACGGAATTTTCCCGTTTTTAGAGCTGCCATACTTTTATTACCCTATCGTAGAATTGGCGATAATGCACTAAGAATACACACCTCGAAACTCGAACATCAAATACCTGCATTACCAGGCTCGTCCGTGGTCGAGTGGTTAGGACATCATCCTAGAGATTCAATTTTATTAGGAGTGCGGGGGTTCGAATCCCACCTACTGCCAGTCATTCTATTAATCGGATCTGTGCTTTAAATAGTAGAAAAATCCATAATTCACGGATGGGCCCGAGTACACTGGGCCAGACGTGCTCGTTAAATCTGTGGAGTCCAAAGTCCCGACGGCGTTAGCGTACGATGTCGCTCGAAGTTCCCATGGGTGCCCGCTCAGGTGTCGACCGCGTGACTTGACCAGGGTTCTAAATTACGAGGCATTATTGGCTGTGTTAAAGCTCCTAAAGGAGGCTAGAAATAGGCAGCCGGAAACGATTACCTTACCTTACCTGTAAAGGGAAATGGAAAATTTTAACAACGGAGAAATAAGAAACGTGACTTCTGCAAATACAGGGGATAATACTTAACGAAACGGGAAAGTCCCGGCAACTCTGCTGCCGGTACTTTCCCCGTTAATTTCAGTAAAAAATTTTTACAGTGTAAACTTACTTGGTTTTTCAATCTTTTATTTAGTAAATTAAATTGTATATTGGTTGCATTTCATGCAAAAAAAAGTTAAAAACATGGTAAGATTGACCGATAATTGGCTTTTGTAATTTGCATTGAATGGGAATAATTACATACAAAATTTAAAACAAAACTACATAATTTAAAATTAAAAATACATTTTTTAAAAATAAATACTATTATTTTCCATTTATATGCACATTGACATATTTTATAACTCATTCTAAATACGTAAGCAGATTAATTCAATAATTAATATTTGCAGTGGAGTTCAATACAATAAATTAACTAGAGTTTGTTTTTAAGTGTCGAGTGTGAATAGCAATACACTGTAAAAAAAATGTACTGAAATTAACTGGAAAATTACCGGCAGCAGAGTTGCCGGGACTTTCCCGTTTCGTTAAGTATTTTCCCGTGTATTTACAGAAGTTCCGTTTCTAATTTCTCCGTTGTTAAAATTTTCTATTTTGCATTTTCCAGTGTTTCTACTTAAGTTCCGTTTCTTATTTCTCCGTTATTAAAAATTTTCATTTTGCATTTCCCCGTACAGGTAATACAGGTAAGATAAGGTAATCGTTTCCGGCTGCCTATTTCTAGCCTCCTTTAGGAGCTTTAACACAGCCAATAACGCCTCGTAATTTAGAACCCTGGTCAAGTCACGAGGTTGACACCTAAGCGGGCCCCCAACGGAACTTCGAGCGACATCGTACGCTAACGCCGTCGGGACTTTGGACTCCACTGATTTAACGAGCACGTCTGTCCCAGTGTACTCGGGCCCATCCGTGATGGGATTTTTCTACTATTTCCGGCACAGATCCGATTTATAGGATGACTGGCAGTAGGTGGGATTCGAACCACCGCACTCCTGAGAAGGTTGAATCTCTAGGCTGATGCCCTAACCACTCGGCCACGGCCTTGGTAATACAGGTGTTTGATGTTCGAGTTTCGATGTGTGTATTCTTAGTGCATTACGCCAATTCTACGATAGGGTAATAAAAGTATGGCAGCTCTAAAAACGGGAAAATTCCGTTTTCATATCTTCTCTCGTGATTTACGAACATTTTCCGTTTTTAGAAGGAAAAACTCGTTTTCAGAAGGAAAAAACCCGTTTTCAGTCGTTACGGGAAAGTTCCGTTAAAATCAGTAATTTTTCTCCTGAAATTTCAGGCTTTTTTTAACAGTGTAGAAGGAGACAGAACCCAAAGGGTACATTACAAACAACACAGGTGTGTCGCCACTCCCAGCCCAAAAAGTCATTATTCTTCTTGAACAGACCATCTCCGGTGGCCAGTTGACACCCGAAAGGTGTTTCTGTATGAATAGGAACTGTCTTCTGCAGCCCCATTGAAATTTTGGACGATTTTTGAGATGATTCTCGATTTTTGAGATGAAAATAGTTTAGTGCTCTGAGGACACGCGATTTTTAAAGCTTGTGGGTTTTTAGTAATCAGAGGGATATCAGACACCAAAATCCGTTATTTATAGGTTCACCGGCAATCTCATGCTCAATTCCAACCTTCTTTTCACAGTAAGAAGAAGTAGCTAACAATTTTAAAAGGGCTATAAGGTATCTACAGTTCCTACTTTATAAATAAGACATATTCTATTTCACCAAGACCGAATAAATTAATAAAAACAATTAGAAATTCATAAAAAAATGTAATTTAATTATTCAATAACTTGATTTCCCAATCTTAATCACACGATCATAACTATTAATCAATTCCTTAATTTGTTACGTACGTAATACAGCAATACTTTATCGCTCATCAACTCAAACTTATTCAAAAATTTAAGACATATTGTATTTTACATTTTACCAAGACTGAAAAAAATAATAAAAACAATTATGAATTCATAAAAGTAATATTTAACTAAATGATTCAGTAACCTTCAATTTAATCTTCATCACGACTACTATTTGATTCCTTAATTCGTTAAGTACGTAATCAACAATACTATATCACCCTATCATCACTATGTCCAAATTCGGAAATTTAATAAATATTTTTTTGCCTTTTATCTGTACTGAATAAATTAATAAAAAAAACTTTACTTACATTACTGAATAAAATAATAAAAACAGTAAAATTAATTAATAAAAAATCAAATGGAACTTAATTATTCAATAATTTTTTTAAAAATCTTATTTATACGTTCACAACTATACTACTAATTAATTCCTTAAATATATAATATAACTATCCTATATACCATACCTTCACCATCTCAAATATATTCAGAAATTTAAGAAATATTTTATTTCACCCTTTACCAAGACTGAATAAATGAATAAAAACAGCTATAGATACATACAAATCAAATGTAACTTTATTTTTGATAGCTATTTTTTTCCAATCTTAAACACAAAATCACAACTCCAAATCAATTCCTTGATTTGAAATGTACGTAATACAAATTTACAACACCTATACCAAAACTAATTAACACCCAAAATAAAAAAAAAACATCTTAAACATAACTCACAAATCCTGCACTTTTTATGAAACGCGAGATTATGTCCCGCGAGATTTTGTCCATGCGAGATTATGGGATGCGAGATTCTGTCCACGCGAGATTCTGTCCCGCGAGATTATGGGATGCGAGATTTCGGCCGCGGGATTTCGTACCCAAAACATAGCAACAAGATTGATGCAAACATCTATTGAGTTGAACTGGAATGTTTACCAATTTAAGTACGTTTTTGCTACTTGGCTATAAAAGGAATGTCACCAAATCGAGACCGGCCATAATACGCTAGCAGTACCGAATTGTTTATATTCACGCTAAAAAAATATATGTTTAATGTACTACATAAACCATTAGTAAATTAAGTTTAACCCATAATGTGGAATATGAAAGTTTTACCATAAAATCATTTATAAGTGACGATTTCAGCATGAATTTTTGAAATCAAAACTTTGTTTTCGGTAAAAGATTATGAAAGCATATATAAAAAATTTATTAAACATCTAATAGGCATAATATGTTTTTTACCTTTTTTTATACATATAACTTATAGATTGTAAAAAAATTGGGCTAGAAAACAGGATATTTATAGGGATGTGTGTGGAAGCAGTTCTAAGTGACTGTTTCTGTTAGAAACCCCCACTTTTTTTTATTAACGTATCCTACCTTGCAGAGAATACCTGTTGGGTCCAAATATTTTTTGTATTGCTTTGCTACATGACCATTATGTCAACATATTTATTTCGTGTACATTACGTTACGGATATATTTTGACAACTTTGTTGCCAGAAACTTTCTGGAGAACAGCAAGACTATTTTGCAGTGAATTATGTGTTATGGTTTTAGTTTTAAATACTTTTCGTGAGTTACCTGTTTTTTTTAAAAAATATTTATAGTAAAGTTTATTGTGATAATTTTTTTAGTTAATGACCAAAATTTTTCACTCAATGTTGTTATTATCATTATAAGGGGATCAAAACTTGCCCATTATTATTACACGTGGACTTTGCTTATGCAATAGGCCTGAAAGGGTGTTATCAAAGATTTCTGAAGCTGAAGCTTCGACTGGCGGTTAACCTCGACTGGCTGCAGGCATTGGCAACCTTAAACTTTGCCTGCAAATCTCATTCATTGAAATCCATACAAAAAAAAGTTATCATGATTTATACGCTTAGTAATACAAACTAGAATTAAGAAATAATTTTAACAAGAAGTTCTAAAAAAACTAAAAAATAGCCTAATTACCTGTTACTTAAATACTTATGATATTTTTATCGAAAACAAGTAGGTTTGCAACAGTAACTGTCCCCTAGAACAGCTTCTCCACGTGATTTATACACATTAGAAACAAAATCGCCAAACACAGCATCCAGTTTTAATTAAAACTTTAAAAATTCAAAATCAACAATATTCCTTAATTTTATTGCGCAAATTAAATTAATATTATTTATAATCTGCTTAATTTATTAGTATAGTTTGAAGAATTATTTAATATTTATTAATAAAAAACATAAAATTATTATAAACATCACTACAAAAATAAGAAATGTTAATTAAAACTAAAATCATTTTTATGCAAAAAAATATAATTCCTTGCCGCTTTGTAAACCAATACTGAGCAATCAAAGAATCACAAAATTTTATGACGTCAATCCAAACTGATTTATAACAAAAATAAAGTAAAAAAGGTTTCTCATGTTATTGTTGATATTTCAACAGAGATTTAAATGACTAAAAAATAAATTTAAGGTAGCTACATACCTTTGAAGGCAATTTTTTTTTTAATTTATAAAATTAATTTTTATGGAAATTTTGTCTAAAAATAGCCTTTGACCAAAACACGATAACTAAAAAATTTATTAAGATATTTAAATTCTGTAAATTGGAAACTAGAAAAGAATAGGTGTGTTAGGTCATGAACCACTTTTAGACGGGTTTCTTAAAAGTTACATGCTTCATTAGCATTTAAAATAGCTGTATTTCAGTTTCAAATACATGAAAAATCAAAGGATTACAAGATATGACACTGAACATTATTCAAAACCTTCATTTACTTTCTGTGTGCATGTAAAAAAAATTGAAACAATTTGAAGCAATAGTATTGGAGAAAATATGTTTTGCGATAAAGTAAAAACAAAAAAATATATTGTTCTGAGATAACAAACAAAATGTAATTCAGATGGTAATTTTAAGAAAGTAATTACTTAACTCTTAATTGCATTTAACTCTTTTAATACATTGATAAACATACAAATATATTATTCAAATCATATTTAATGTTTTTTTTAATCAATTAATAGATATATTTCCGTTTTAGCATCCATACTACGTTTATTACGTAAAAAGTGGAAGGTATTATAATCGTTCGGTTCGTCCGTCCGTCTGTCTGTCCGTCTGTCCCCCACTTTCACAGAACGAACCGCAAGTCGCACAAACAAGTGGGATACGTCATTTTGAAGCAAAAATCAGGCTAGGTTACATCCCAAATTTCATTAAAAAAATTTAATTAGAAGTATATTTAAAATTTAAATAACTAAAAATTTAATCTACATTGAAATAACATGCAATTCCTTTTTCATTCAATATTTCCACTGTTGTCATTTCGTCAGACGTACGAGAATCTTTATTCAAAATAAAACTCTAGAAAAACATTTATTTATGTGATATGATTCAGTTTGGATTGATGTTATATCACAATAGAGTTCTTTTGAGGGTTCTATATAAATATACTAGCAAATAAATACTCGTTCTTCGCACGGACTAAGATAATATCAAATCGATCCAAGTATATGTGTCATTTGATTTGCTATAGGATAATAAACTTCGCCTTTGTTTCCGTTCATTATAAAGATTAAAATCCCGTTACTTATATTGTTTTAAAATTCCAGAATAAAAATACATCACTATAAAATGCACATCCTCATATCACAAAAATCTTCCTCAATATGAACCTACTGTTATTGCGATTTTCCTGATAAATTCAAAATTAACCATAATTGTATAACAATGTTATTTCACGTCAAAACCTCCATTCTGGTTTTTTTTAAAAAAAAAAAAACATTTAGCTTATTGGCACGTTCAATTATTTTTCAAATCATTAATTTAGTTTCTGAAGGTAATGGCAAGAAAATAAAGCCATTTCAATTTTAATTGATTTTTGTGTTCATTTTAATTTCTTCTGTCGAATGGCAACACGAAAGACAAAAAATGATCGGATTGAGCGAAAGTGGTGTATTTTTTTCGAAAATTAGAATTTTCTCTAAAAATGGAACAAATATGAAAAAACTAAGCCTCAGGTGCACACGTTGGTATTAAAGGGAATCTATCTTAAAAATTTCGAATTTCTGAGAGCAGTATAAGTAGGTCTTTTACGATATCCACAGACAAACAGACTCTTTCTTTTATTATTATAGATATGTATGAGAAAACATAAATAGCGATATCTAACTTTGAATAAAAAATATGCAAAAGTTCGCTTTTATTTTTAAAGCATCAATTTACTAATTGTTTATTCTTCTCTTTTTCGAAATAAAATTAATGAACCTGGGAAATTGTGGCAACTAAAAGATATTTATTTCAAAAAATTGCATAATTATTCTTCGAATTTCAAACAAATTTAGCAAACGATAATGAGTAAATATTAATTTGCGAAAGAAGATTAATAAAAATAGTTAATTTTGGCGTTTAAAAAAGTTTGAATTAGAAAAAAAT
>JAFNEN010001420.1:0-26992 GCA_019343175.1 Oedothorax gibbosus | reverse complement strand
AAAATCTTTTGGGTTTTTAAACTTGTTTTTTTAATATGAAAATTAAGATTAACATTTTACTTATATGTTACTCTATTAATTTAATAAAAATAAATTTATCTTTCAAAAATAAAACATTTAAATAAAAGTAAATTATTTTTCCGAATGCTTTTTTGCTCTTCTTTTAATCAAATGTTAGGCAATTCAAAAGATTATTTGACAAAAAAAAAAAATAATTGTGCAATTCATTGTAAATTTTAGTAGGAGACGCTTTTTTAAAAAACAAAACAGTTAATGTTGTTTACACTCAATATCCTTGATGAGTCGAAGTAATTTTTGTTGCTACTTTTCTTATACATTAAATTTTAAAAAGTACCCCAAAGGAAAAAAATTCATATTTCGAACTACGATGTTGATTAGTTTTTGACACAAACAATTTTATCGTGGAATTTTTTTGAGAATTCCCCCCAAAGATTGCTTTTAAAACCCCCGGTTTTAAGTTGTACGTTTTCCGGCTTCTTTTCAGCTTCAACTACCCACTTTCGTTGGTTTTAATGCTTCCGAATGTCTATTTCTACCCTCCAAGGAGCTTTAACGCAGCCAAATTCGCCCGTAATTGAAAACGGGTCATGTGAGGGGTTTCCCCCACCTGAGATGGCATTCAACTGACTTGAGTGACTTGTCCGTACTGTCGGTTTTTGGACTCCGCATTTTTAGAAACCGTTCCCCCAGTGTATCGGGGACCCCGTAATTTTACAGTCCCTGGAAAATTTTTTGAGCACTGTATTTGTTTTTTTTAATGAAAAAAACATATCAAAGAACCCATATCATTAAAAAAAATGTCGAATATGTATTAAGTATAATAGAAGTATTTTCTATTCAATAGCTTAAGTTTAGGAAAACGAATGCCCTTTCTAAAAGTATTTTGTTCTCATTGATTGAAATGAAATCTTGCAGTCGTGTTAGAATTCTTAGTTTAAACTTTTGTAATCAGCAAAGCTAAGTAAACCAAAAAAGAAGAACACCACATTTTTAAACGCAAACACAAAATTTTTAAATAAAAACAACAAAAAATACGTAAAAAATTTTACAATCAGATCACTTCAGTTTTTTTCCCTTTTAACATGGTTTATTATTTTTATTTTAACATTTTTCCTTTTAAATGAAAAACTAGTTAAAACTTGGGGTCTTAAACAATCAAAACTCTTCGAAACAAAAAAAAAAATTAATAAACACATTAATTTAAATTAAAAAGCCTATTTTGAAAATAGGTTAAAACCCCTTGGTTTGAAGATGGTTTAGTCGGGATTTTTAGCTATTTTTGTTCCGTAGCCACCTGCTGAATCACAACCCTTCTCCAAGACCTTTTTTCTAATAAAAAAAAAGTTTTATATTATGGCTTAGTACGTGATGAAATTCTGGATTTTCAGCCGTCGAATAGCGCGTGTTATCTACCGGAGAGTTGGTGTTCCTTCAGCTTGGTAATGGACAGAAAAAGGTTTAACCCCAAATCGCTTCTCTAGACATTCATTGCGGCAATGATTTCCGCTTTGTTGTTAAATTTTGCGACACGTTTCCTTTTTGCAAAACCATGAAATGGCCCACCATGTAAAACCCCCATTACTCCATGGTTGATTCCCGACTCTCTACACCCCCCAAAATCGCACGCTGAGCTTCAAAGCGGGTTTGAATTGCACTTGTAGACAAACCCTTATCAAAAAACCAAACAAGATATCTGAAAACTTTTTTCCTTTTGACAGCTTCTTTTGAATTTTTTTTGAGTTGACGAGACAAAACACCAACACTGAAAACCAAATCTGGCCTGGTTCCCCCCATCGGGCACCACTGCTTCTCTGTACGGAAACTTTTTTGTTTTCCTTTTTAGTTTTATTTTCACTTTTTTGATCATTGGAGGGGAAAAGGGGGTTACTCTTTTCCCCTATGAAATCTTTCGAAAAATTTTTTAGAATAACCCCCGCTGATTTTTTTTATACTTCCTCTTCAAAACGTAGGTTTAAGGGGCCAAAAAAAAAAACTTGTTTTTTGTTGTGTTTTAAAATTTTTACTTAAAAAGTTTAGAACCTTCAGCTCTTGAAAAACATTTTAGCCCCCCCCCCCCACATCCACATATAAAAAAAAAAATAATTTTTTTAGCACCGTTGTCTTAATAAAAAAGCATGGGTCTGCCCCCGATCCGAATCCCAATTCTAAAGTTTCTTCCAAAATACTTTTTCCAAAAGCGAGAGATGTTTCAATCCATAAGACTACGAATCAACTTGCAAACCCTATTGGTTCCATCACAGTAACCTTTTTGGCGCTGCATGTAAAAAAAGTCTCGTCTCGTTTTCCCAAAAGAAGGCGAGCAGACATAAAAAGGGGGAGATGCATTTCCCGTAGGTGCTATACTTAATATGATCAAAAAAGTACCCTTTTTTTTAAACGGGACTGTAGGCTGGTCGAAATCAATGCCTTTTTAAATTTTGGGGAAACCCTTAGCCACAAGCCGAGCCTTGTTTTTTAACCCCTGCCATCAGGATTTTTTTTAAAATTTATATAAACATTTACAGGAATTGTTTGGATTTTTTTGGAAATTTCTAGCTTCCATGTTTCATTTTCAGCTAATGATGACATCTCAGCATCCATTTTTTTTTCCAGTGTCACTCTGTCGCTTGTCAAGCATCTTCAAACGTTGTAGGGGCTGTCCTCTGAACAAAAGCTTCAGCCAAAATAATGTAGTCCTGATAGCATATAGGTTTTTTCAACTTTGATCTGTCTCTCAAAAATTCTTGGTTCAGACTTATGAGGAATTCTGGTCAGCACCTTCAGCCTCAGATTCATCTTCAAACTTTCCCTGATCCAAGTCCCTTTTCAGAATCCTCCTTGTTTTCAGATTCAACTTTCCGTTTTCATTTTTTCAGATTTTTTCCTGTTTTCATTTTAAGGGGAAAACCAATGTTCTTCTGCAGTTCAGTACCTTTTCACTAAAAACTTTACATCTCTAGAAATATTATGTATTTGATTCCGAACCCACAGCCGGTACTTTCGTCTCCATCATGCCTACAAGATGGGCCCTTTAAAGTTGCCTTTTTATCCATCTTCCTTCTTTGTTTCGGAACATGGCATAAACAAGTAGAACCAATGATTTCTTAAAGTTAATTCTAGGTTGTTTTCCAACCCACAATCATAAGGATTTTTTCCTTAATTGAGGATTTGCCAGTTTGTTTAGAATGTAAGTTGCAGTGTTGACAAGTTTGCCCCATTGCTGGTGGAAAGTCGATATCAGGATTGGAGTTCTTCAAAGTTCGCCCTTTTAACTATGGTCCTGTTCTCCCTTTCATTTTCCTCCATTTTGCTGAGGTGATATGGGGCAGTAAATCGTTGAATAATCCCCTTCTGTCCAAGGAACTGCTTGACCTCTTTTTTTAAAAAATTCGCCGCCATTATCACGGATAAACTTTTCACAGAATGTCCCAGATTCTCACTAAAAGCTACAAAGGCCTTAAAGCCTTGAGACTCAGATTTCTGTTTTTTAGAAAATAAAACACTTCGGAATTTGTATACTGTCTTTTGAAAATAGCAAAATATCTAAACTTTTTGAAAGAGTTGTCAAAAGGTCCCCCAAACATCTGCAGAAACTAACTCGCCAGGGGGTGTAGAATTCTTCTTGACCCAAAGCTTAATCGTGAGACTTTTCCATAAATGCATGCTTCGCCCCATTCATCTTAAATTTATGAACTAATATTCAATTCGAATTTAGAAGAGACTTTACGTGTTGCTTATTTTGATGGCCCCAGCGTTCATGATAGAGTTGCAGTTCTCGAGACATCTGGCATGCAATGTTGATTCAATAGCACTCTTGGAAGAACGACTTTCATCTTGGCCTTGAAAAGCCTTTGCCTTTACTTCTTGTTCCTTCTAGAACGCAAGTATCATCTATCTTCAGCCAACAACGCGTTGCAGTTGATTCCAAAACACTGTTCACATTTCTATCATGAGGGGCCCCAACACGGAAAATAATTTTCTTGTGATTTCTGGTACGTACCACACGTCTTTTAATTTCTTGAATTGTTTCTTCC
This sequence comes from Oedothorax gibbosus, assembly GCA_019343175.1. NCBI lineage: Eukaryota > Metazoa > Arthropoda > Arachnida > Araneae > Linyphiidae > Oedothorax > Oedothorax gibbosus. Next base: position 22,937 of record JAFNEN010001420.1, on the reverse strand, counting down.
CATTAACCAATGTGAAAATCTGAAGGTTCCCTATCGAGAGCCGGTAGAACTTTTCCATTGGCTGCCGTAATCCATGGGAGACCGAACTCTTCAAAAGGGCAAAACTTTTGCCGTCCTTGGTGATGTGTTGGAAGCTCCATTGTCGATATACCAGCTATCAAGTGCAGAACTATCGGAGACCAGGACTTCATTTTATCAATTGACATCAAACTTTATTAGTCGCTTCATATGAGATCCACTTCTTCCGGGAACCGGGAGCACAACAATGTTGGCCGACTTCTACGACACCGGCAAACATTGCGAAAGTCGAGGAATGTTGAACGTTGTAATCGCGACATCTGTCGACATTCACAGGCATTGGGAATTTTTAAAAATTAGTATGACTTTAAATTAATTTTTATTTTGATGTTGGAAGAATGAAACAATAATGTTAATAAAATGCAGATAAGTTTTAGTAATTATTTAAAAAAATAATAATTTTTGGAAAATATTCGAATATTGGGGGACTCTGCGACATTTGGATACAAAGTCGATGAAAAACTTGCCAACATTTATCGATGTTCTAGGTACTCGATTCACGTGAGTGTTAAGCCTATTAAGTCAACGCGGAAATAGGGACTTCTTCGAGTGCTTTAGGGATGTGAGGTTTTTTTTTAAAAACGGGTTTTAGGTTTATCGGTGGCGCTGAAATCAAAAATAAAAAACGTTAGCTTTATGCCATGCCTTTATGGTTTGTTTACATCAGGGGGAGAGTAGATCAAGGCTATATTCTTTTAATTTTTTGATTATTTTAGTGTTTAAAATTATAGTATACGCCAGCTTTAATGAAAAAAAATCAAAAACTATTTGTAATAATGAGTTGTAATAGAAAGTCGAGAAACAAACAGTTTCATTTTTTTGTTCCTGGTAAAAAAAATCGAACAGTAAGAAACTTTCTTTGTTTTCTGTGCCAAAAAAGCAGAAGTTTTGAAACTTGGATGAAGGCAATCTTGTGAAGGAAATTTGAAGAGGATTTTTATTGAGAGCCATTATAATGCATAATTAAACAATGAAGTTTTAATGCCTAGAGGTAAGAAATGTTATAAACAGATCAATTCCAACCAAATTTCCCGACTTTTCCCCCTAAAAATTTTTCAAAGAAAGTTCCTGTAAAACGTAAAACAAAAAATTGGGAGAAAGGAGGAGAAAAATCTTGAAGATTAGTAACCAGAAATTGATTTTAACGCTTAGAACATCACAGAAAAAAATAATATCGAGGACATTTACAACATAGCTTTGCCTTCAAAATGTGGATCAAAGTTACGAGAAAAAAATTCATAAGTTTCTGTTCATGGAGAGAGGCAATCTGTGTGCTTTGCCCCTGCAAACAAATTGATGTTGAGAAGCTTCGGGATAATTACCTGCACTGGATACGTGAAGAAACATTTCTATTTTTACAAAAACCGGTAGAACAAGACATTAGAAGGCCTTATCAAAAAACTCGAAAGTGTATGTGAAAGAGTTGGAACTGTAATTGAATTTAATCCGATATTCAGATGGAAACATTAAAATTGATGGAGAGGTCCCCTTTGCTTAAAAAGTGCAAAGGGAAGTAGAAAGTGAATTGAAGTTTTGCTATTCTGAGCTTTTATTCGTATTTGTATGACTGGGAAATCCATGCTCTTAATGAAGGTGGTTTATTATCAACAGTTTTATCACTTGTCAGTATTTAACCAAAAGTTTTAAATTTCAAATATCTTTGACTTTGGATAACCAAGAAAAAATTGAAAGTATATTTGCGTGATTCGTCAATGTAAAGACTGCAACGTTATCTTGCATCTTTTGAGTTTTTAAACAATTGTGAATGTCTAAGTTTTTAAATTTAGCACGGCCACCTAAAGTAGCAATGTAGAAACCGATATCTTTAATTCTTTTTAAAAGAACAGGATAATAAAAACTGTAAGTAGCAACACTTTCGGCACTGTTTTGTGACGTAAGCACGTAAAGTGTTCATTTTCGCAACGATTTATAAATGAATATATATAAAAAAGTGAACTTTTTTGACGTTGTTTTAAAAAGTTTGTTAAGTAATGCTGGATTTAAAAAAAAAATTTCTTTTTTTTTAAAATAGATATTTCTAATTGTGTAAGAGGTTTTAGTGAATTATCTGTCATAAAATTAATGATGGACTATTTGATCAATTTTATTTCTTGGTAAAGTGTAAATATCAAATCCCCCTATTGTATTCAGGGCACAGTAAATGAGGCTGAATATGTACTTGAATAAATATAGAACAGTTAATTAGTTATTAATTTTATGATTTTTTTTTTTGGGGAAACATTTAAAAACAGAAGCTTTAGCAATATTTCAAAGCTTCTGTACGAATAATAAGTGTTTTTTTTAAATATTAAAGTGGGAAAAATACATAACTTTTTCTAAAACATAAAATTAAATCAAATTACATGTAAAAAATAGTTTAATTGAAGTTTGTGCAAAGTTTACAGATTTTGCAAGAATTTAACAGTTTTTCAACTTTAATTATATGAAATAAAACCATACCCAATGGAGGTAGGAAAATATTTTTATTCAATTCTACCTACAGTAATTTTTCGTTTTAATGGTATCGACCATCCCTATAAAAACATCCAGGGGTGTTGTTTAGTTAATTTTAAACAATCTGGGAAAAATATGTGCTATGTATGATATTTTAATATATGAATAATAATACATAAAATTTGTTTTTAATTTGACTCTGAAGCAGTACAAAAAAAAAAAAGAGCTATGCGTAATGTAGGGTTTTTATAACTGTCTGAATTACTTTTTTTTAAATACAATATACTAATACAAATTTCTTGATTAATTTTGATTTATTTAACCTATTGTTAATTGTTTTAAAACATCGCCATATTGAATTGGCTGACATAAAAATGACCCCTTGCGAATATTGTACAACATCGGTTTACGACATGATCAACATTAGTCGTACCACATTCATAGGCGTTCTTTTACAGTACTTCCAATTATACATTTTACTTCGCATAATTTTTTAACTATTGTTTGTGAGTAGAAAAAAAAAATTTTTTACAAAAGTAATTTTCTTTATATTTTTCAATTAACAAAATTTTGTTAATTAGAAATATAAAAAAAATTACTTTGTAAAATATTCTTTTAAAAAATTTTTCTAATTAACAAAATTTTTGGTTAATTAGAAAAAATAAAGAAAAAACCTTTGTAAATAAATTTTTTCTACCAACAAACAATGAGTTAAAAAAGTTATGCGAAGGAAATGGAAAAATGTATAATTGAGAAGGGTACTGTAAAAAAACGACCATGAATGTGGTACGCAATGTTGATCAATGTGTAAACCGTGTTTGCAATATTCGCAAGGGTGTCATTTTTATGGGCCAAATGTCAATATGCGATGTTGATCAATGTCGTAAACCGTGTTTGTACAATACCGCAAGGGTGTTATTTTTTTTTGTCGGCCAATGTCGATTGCGATATTGTACGGCGTTGATAAATTGTTGGTCAATGTCGTAAAACCGAGTCGTACAATATTTTCTAGGGGGGTCCTTTTTATGTCGGCCAATTAATATGCGATGTTGATCAATGTCGTAAACCGATGTAGTAAATATCCGGAAGGTGTCATTTTTATGTCGGGCCAAGTCGATATGGATATGTACGACGTTGAAAATGTTGGCCAATGTCGTAAAACGCGTCGTACAAATTTGCTAGGGGGGGTCCATTTTTATGTCGGCCAATGTCAATATGCGATGTTGATCAATGTCGTGAACCGATTGTACAATATCGGCAAGTTGCTTTTTATGCGGCCAATGTCGATATGCGACATTGTACGACGTTTTAAAATGTTGGCCAATGTCTTTTTAAAAAGACGTCGTACAATATTTGCTAGGGGGGCCATTTTGAGTCGGCCAATATTGCACCAATGCGGCCAAATTTTTTTTTAATATTGGCCGACGTTGGTGTGCTACCTGGGGAATTGTAGTGCCAGTCTGCTTTGGGGTCTCTCGTCAGCTATCCACCTGCTGCAATTCCTAGCCAATGGCCTCTTTGGTGGCAATAGTGGCAGTTACCTTTGCTTCCGGCTTCTTCTTGACAGAAACGTTCTTGAATTTTCTATCTCTGACGCTAGAGCTGCATCGTTTCAAGGGGGAGACGTTTTTACTTTGACTCTGAACTCTCGTTCATATAGCACAGCTGTTGTTTTTTGGTGATACGGCCTTTTCGGTGAAATGCGTTGTGGCGTCTTTGTTGTGGTAGGTGGCGCTGGTTATACTTGTGCAGAGTTATGCGCGTGGGATTTATTTTTTCCCAATTGTCCAATTAGATGTTTTGTTAATTTTTGTCCAATCGCCGGCGTGGTAATACTTGCGTGAATTTAGGTTTGCGCGGATGAGTGCCCCACGGAATTATTTTTATTCTATTAGACTATTACATTACTTTTTGTTCTATGTCATTTCGTGGGGGTTTTCGTTTTGTGGTACGTTTGGCTTTTGAACATCGATTATTATGGATGGTGCGTATTTAAATTCTGAATTTTTAATCGATTTGAAGAGGGCTGGACAGCTAGCTGTCATTCAGTTTTGAAGGACTAACAAAACAAAACTTTTTTTTGGTTTTGTTCACAAATAAAACTAAATTTTTTTAGTTTTGCTTTGCAAAACAATTTTTTTTTGTTTTGCTTTTTTAAAACAAAACTCCCGGGGGCCCCCAAAAACCAATTTTAGGAATGGGGAAAACACGAGAGTTTGCCAAGTTGTTGTTATTTTTGGACCCGCCCAAGCAGCACCGTGAAATTTAAATTACCGTCCATCTTATTCTTGTACAGGAAATATCGCCAGAAAACAAAAAAGTTCCAAAAATATTTACGCAGTCAGGCCGAACACCTCCCGTTACGCAGTCATGACCGACGAAAAAATTCCTAACACGAACTGCCAAAACTCATTTAATAAACAAAGCTATTAGTCATACTCCGCACAGGGGAAACGTTTTGAACCCCCTAACCTGTTAGAATTCTTAGTTTAAACTCATTTTAATCAGCAAAGTTAAGTGACCAAAAAGAAGACACACCACAGTTCAAAACGCAAACACGAAACTGTTTAATAAAAAACAACAAATCACTACGTAAAACTTGACAATCGATCACTTCAGTTCTCATTCCTTTAACATAATGGTTTTATTTATTTATTTTTTTAATAGTGTGCTAAATAATTTGCCAGGGACTGTAGTAGGCGATTTTTTTTTAATTTTTTGCCAACAAAAATTCCGTCTATAGGATGTGGATGGTTTTAGAACGCGTGACCCCTCTGAATTAAGAGGCCCCAGTTTAAAGACTAGGTTTCGGATATTCCCGGGACCCCCAATATTCTTATTTTTTTGATGACCATGGTCTCCCTCCTTTGACCGATAAAAAGGTCCGATCTTTGCGATAAAATAACAACCGAAATAATTTAAAAGTGAATCTTTTTTTGATCCAAACTCTACAAACCCGTGTTTATATTTCATTTCAACTAGCTTTTTCAAAACCATTGGGGGGTAGTTGCCGGCAAATAAAACGCCAAGCGTTTTTTTTGGGCTTAATATTGAAGCGATCAATGGCTTATGTTAGCAAACCACCTGTTTTTTGTATTGGTTTTTGACTTGGAACATTTCTGTAGTATTCTTTCTCCACGTTGGGGCCGCTTTTTTTTTGCTTCCCCCCGTATTATTAATTGCTTTCAGAGGCAAAGGGGCCCATGCGCCAAATTGGGAAAAAATTGGCCAGATTGAACAATATGTAAACCCTTTATATAATATATATAGGGCCCAGGGACCAAGTGGGTCCCCCTGGTCCCGATTAGGAATATATTGGGCTCAATTTGAACAAACATTGTAGGCCCCTTTTATATAATATTATAGGTCCCTAGTGGCGAACGGGTTCCCTGGGCCAGATGGAAACAAATGGGCCCTATTTGGAAAACAAAATTGTGGTTCCCTTTTATATACAATACATACAGAGGCCCTCAAAAGGCCAAGTGGACCCCTTTGAAGGACCCACTTGGCCAGAGGTTTGAGGGCCCACGTCAGTGGCCCCCGGAAGGGACAAAAATGAAAACAATAAAACCCATGAAACAGTTGCCACTCACGACGTGAAATATGTCCCATTGTTTTACCCCGGGAAAAGAGTTTTTTTTTGAAATAATTTTTATTTTTATAAGGTAAAATTTTTTTTAAAAAATTTCTTAAATTCATTTTAATTCCCTAACTAATTGAACAGAAGAGTTTTTGAAGAATGATAGCTTTGATAATAACCAAAACTAAACAAAAAAAACAAAAAAGTTATTTTTTCCCTGTACCTAAGAGCTACGAAATGCAGCAATGAAAGGGCTGTTTTGGGGCGTTCTAGCCGCTTAAATAAAGGAATTTCTTAATAAAGGTCAGGTTGAAAACTAAAGCACCTTTTGATAAGGGATTTCACACCATACATTTATTTTTAACGGAATCTGCAAAAAAAGCATAAATCCCATTGGTTAATGATTCATTTTTGTGTTCAGGTTAAGGTTTTTCTGAATTTTTTTTGGCCACAAAATTTTTTTTATATCAACTTCATTGTTGTTGAGTAGTTGGTACTCAATGTAGATTATAGTTCATTGAAAAGGAAATATTATTCAAGATAATACGTCTTTTCTATCGTTATGGTTATACTAGCAAATTTATACCCGTTTTCGCACGAAAAAAAAAAAAAAAATATCAAATAGATTCCAAAATTTTGTGTAACCATATAACCTGTTATAAAGGGCATAAACTTAATATTTTTTTTCCCGCCGTTTAAATTATAAAATCCCGTTTAATTGCCTTAAAATTCCAAAAAAGAAAAATACGCCATAAAATGCACTCATAAAATGGGCATTTACAATTCCCTAATAAATACATAAACCTTTTTTCCCTTTGGGCGTTTTGGGAAATAATTTGGCGAGAAAATAAATATAGCTCCCCCCACCCATTATACAGTCAAAAACAAAGACCTTAAAAACAACGACCAGCTTAAAAATTTTATTTATAAAAGAAATTGCCTATTTGGCGAATTTTGAGTTAAAAAATTTGGGGGGAATTTTAGTTAATAATTTGGCGAATTTTTTTTAATAATTTGGCGAATTTTATTTTAATAATTTGGGTATTTGGCAAACAAAAAAAAGACACAAAACATAATAGCTCTATTTTGGATGGCCTTTTTAACCATCATAGTTCAGTAAAAGTAACTATAATTTATTGCTTAAATAGGCATACATGAGTCAACAAAAAAAATAAAATGAAAAAATCATCAAAAAAAAACCACAATAAAATCCGGGAATAAAGACTGGCGGAATTAGTCACTTAAAAACATGTAAATTTTTTTTTTCAAATAATAAATTTAGTTTCTGAAGGTAAGGGGAAAAAGAATAAAATAAAACATTTTGAATTTAAATGTTTTCGTTAAAAGTTTTTTTTAATTTTTTCAGCCGATGGCATCGGGGAAAGAGAAAAAAAAATGATCGGATTTGAGCGAATGGGGGTGTTTTTTTTTTTCAAAAAAATTCGAATTTTTCAAAAAAAGGGAAAAACCAAATATGAAAAAACACAAGCCGAAGGTGGCACATTTTGGCATTAAAGGGAATCATCTTAAAAATTTCGAATTTTGAGGGAAAGTATAAGAGGTTTTTTTTACGATCCGAAAAAAAACCCGGGATACAAAGGCAGACCCCTTTCTTTTATTATTAAAAGATGACATTTATGTAAACATAAAATGTTTTTTAAGTCAATTTTTGCAATTATTGTTTGCTGTCTTCAACTTTACATCCACTTTATTTTAAAAAAAGAAAGAATTTTACAAATTAAACTAGTCCCTTTAAATCTTCGAATAAAGAAATGCGAAAAGAAGATGTATTTTTGCTAAGTTTTGTAAATTTTTTAATATTTAAATTTACAAACATCTTAAAGTATTTTACATATTTTGATTACCAAAACCCTTGATAAAATTTTATTTAAATAATTAACCTCAGTGCTTAATATTAATTTTAAAAAATTTCAAAATAAAAATATTTTTACTTTTAAAAAAATTTACATTTTACTCAGTTTATGAAAATTACCACAAAAAAACCACCACAAAAAAACACACAATTTTTAAACCACTATTACTTAGTCCACCCATTGGGTTAATTTACGACTTCACCCCTGATTTGCAAACATGTTCAATCCATCTCCATCTTCTCTTTCTCGTGAATAGTTTATTGGTTTTTGTTGCGTTTTGTGTAGAGTTCTACATTGATATGATTTGTGATCAATATATTCTAAAAATTTCCGAGTCATTTGTTTTTAAAGCTAATTAACTTGTATATTTTTTTCAATCCATGTTCAATCCATCTCCATCTCATCTTTCTCGTGAATAGTTATTGGTTTTGTTGCGTTTTTGTGTAGAGTTCTACATTGATATGATTTGTGATCAATATATTCTAAAAATTTCCGAGTCATTTGTTTTTAAAGCTAATTAACTTGTTATATTTTTTTCAATCCATGTTCAATCCATCTCCATCTTCATCTTTCTCGTGAATAGTTATTGGTTTTTGTTGCGTTTTTGTGTAGAGTTCTACATTGATATGATTTGTGATCAATATATTCTAAAAATTTCCGAGTCATTTGTTTTAAAGCTAATTAACTTGTTAATTTTTTTTTCCTCGCAATGTCGATGGACATTGCGACGACATTTTTTCAGCCCCTTTCGCATGTGTGTATGTTAATTTAATTTTGCCATTTAACCAAAGTGAGAATGAAAGTTAAAAACTTCAACCAATGTTAACCGAATTTAACGTTCATGAAAATTGGGTTTTAAACAGGGTATTAATTTTTAATTATTTTCTTCCCACTTATCAACGATTGAATTTAGGGACCTTTTAAGTGACTTTTCAATGTCCTTGTTTATGCATTCCTAAAATCTCGAGTCATTTTAGTAGTATAAATGTTTATTGAAAAAATAGATACAGAATTATTGAATAGTGAAGGCTTCCCTTTGACCGAATAGTCCTGAAAGATGCGAATCTTGCGATATTTTTAAAGTAACAAACGACCATGACGTATTACTAAATCAACAGGTGAGTTTTCACAACCATTAAAATAACCTTCAAGACTGACATTCTAACTCTAAATCATTTGAAGGTCTAAGAAAAACAGCTGTATACAAACTGAATGGAAAACGCTCGTTGAGATTTAAAAATAATAAGACAAGCGTTGTAATATTACTTAAAATGACCAAATCCCCCACATGCTGGTTTTCCAGAATGGACAATTCCCACATTTATTTTTTATTTTTTTATTCGACGTAAATAGGTGAGACAAATTACGTGCCGAAAAATTTTTTGCTCTCGATGCGTAGTTATTTTTTTATTTGAGTTAAAAGTTAGGCTTTTAAAAATCGCGCGAAAAATCAGTACGTTCCGCGGGGAATCGACTGTGACGTACATGTACATAACACGTGACAAAAGCTCCTCAGTTGCATATAGCGATAAGCCGGTAGGGATGGCGTTTTAAAAAAACCGGTTTTCCACGAAAACCGGTTTTTCAAAGCCAAAAAACCGGTTTTTCCGTTTTTTTTTTTAACCCAGTTTTCATGTGTTTTTTTTTCAGTTTTTTATTAATTAATTAAAAAATCAATCAATTAACATTAACAATAAACTTAAAAATAATTAAACTCATTAATATTAAAACTAATTAATAATAAACTAATTAATAATAAACTAATTAATAATAAACTAATTAATAAAAACTCATTATATCGATGATTCATTAATATTCATATCATTATTTTTTTATTTAATGTATTTTAATTGTTAACCTCGTATTTTCCATTCCGGTTTTCTTGTGTTTTGAGATTTCTTTTCTTTACTTTCGACTTTATAAAACAATTTTAAGCGTTTATAGTGTTTTTTGTTGAAAAGTAAGTCCAGGTTTTCTTCCTAATTCTTTAATATTTAAAATTATAAATGTCCCTTTTTTGTTTTTTATTTCGTTTTTTTCATTGAATATAATAATTAATTTAAAATTCAGCTTAGCTTTTCTTTCTTGTGTAGCTGAAAACACATACTTTTAAACTGAACTTGTATTTGAGCCATGGTTTAACGAAAAACACGTAAGGTGAAAACAATACAAAAAGAAAAATGAAAGAAAAAATATACAAAAAAAAAACACTAAAAACACCAACCAAAAAAAAACGAACAATTAAATATATGCTATACAAAAAAATACGAAAGTTTTAAAAATAGTAAGGAAAAAAAATGTCAAAAGCTAATGTAAAAAGTTAAAATTTAAACTGAACGAGACGGAAGCTATCGTACAAAATAAGCATTGCAACTCAATTGAGAGTGATCCCTAATTCCCTATTTGTTGAGAAACCCAAGCGAACGGAATTGCCGATTCGAAGAACATTTGTTTATACGAACCCGAAAATTTATGAAACACTTGGGACTTGGGGTCACGGACTTGGTAAGAGTGGTGAAAGAATTATTCGCTTCAGAAGAAAAACCGATTTAAGTCATACCCGACTTGCTACGTTTTTTTCCGCCTAAACGAAGAGTTTATTTTTATTCCTTTTTGTCAAGTGTTTATCTTCCAGTTTCAGGACAAAAAATGGATCAAGTCACTACGTCTTCGACCGATTTTGTTCTGAAACTATCATTACTCTGTTTTAGGAAATATTCCTTTAGTTTCTACCTCCATTCGAAAAACAAAACGAAGAGACACATTCTTAAAACTTGCTTTATACATAAGTTCCAACAGATGGTCTTTAAGCCGGGGCAGTGGTGCATGCAAAGAAAAAAAAAAAGGGAATAAAAACGGTGCTGCCGTCGTCGTGGAAACAAAGTCCAAACATGCTCCATAGAATATGGTAAAAATAAATAAAAATGCAAAAATACCTAATCCATAAACCCTTGACTTGGTTTTCTAAAATACGCTTCTAACGCCCGTCGCCAACTCTAGTGCGACGATTAATTCAAACTAAAACTAAACTAATCCATAAATAACAGCCCATAAGGGTCAACATCATTCTATTAAAAAATATTTACAAAATATAACTCTGAGGAATATTATATTAATATAGAAAAAAAATTCAAATACCTATCCAAAATTCCTAAAAGTTATTTATCTGAAATTTTTATACTACATTGTTACCAATATTCATTTATATAATTAAAACAACAAATTAAACTTGATTTTAAAAAAAATATATGCCATCATTATTTAAGCAAAACTTTTCGAAAATTCAAAAAGTCCAGCTTTACAATTAAAAAGTAAAATTATAATTTAAGTGGTATCCTCGCTTACTGCCCATGTGGCGATGTCCATTCTGGTAGCCTATGGTAGAGGTTCTAGCACTAGCGATGGATAATGCCAAGTTTCTACTTCGACAATGTTACCTTCAATTAACTTCCCCAAACAAGTAAGTACTCTTTTATCGACTCCGGAAGTATAAATGATTGAGTGAATCTATGACCTGCTACTCTACCCGTATATAAACCCGGGTCGACTGTTTAGGACCCAGGCGTGCTGAACACTACAACAACGAGGCCATTTTTTTAACTTTTAAATGAAAATAAGTTATTATTTCAAAAAAAAAATGATACTATTTACTCTTTTCCTTTCTAAATAAAAATGAATTTGGCAACAAACAGCAGAACCAGATAGTAAAAGAAAACTCATAATTTTGTCTAAAAATCGATCCCACTTATTAAAAAGTTTATTTTACGGACTAGCTTATCATACATTTTTGTTTTATAATCGAGTAAAAGATATTTGTAAATTGCATACATATAATTTTAAAGGAAGTTAATGATTTTTCCAAAGTTTAACTGTGTAATTTACCACGTTCTCGATGTAGTATTTATTATTATCACGTTAAAAAATGTAAATGTAATGTAGGTATTTTTTAAGGGGTAGGTGTAATAAGGTTACTTTTACGCCCATGTGCTTAAAACTCAAATTCACAAAGTTAACATTTGTACCCTAGTTTTTTTTTTAAAGTTTTATTTACGCACACTATATTGGTACTGCTTTAAAATAATGTTTAATTTCTTTTTCAATTTTAGATTAGATTTAGTAATATTTAGTTCAGAAGAAGTAAAGGTATCAAATGAAACAAACACATCAAACAAAACTTAATTGACTGGGTTCTCACGTTATAAAACCTACATGTATAATGACTGAATCGCTTCACAAGGACGACGCCAGACACGCCTATATTTCAGCATCTTAGACCAAACAATTCATCGTGATTCATCGTTCACCCAGAGAGAATTCGAAAACAGAATTCTATACCTTAGAATAAAAAAGGCCTTATGTTCAATTACATATAAGGGTACACTGACTTTTTTCTGCGCACGAGAAAAACTGTAAACTCTTATAATTTATTATAAACATCTGCGTACAATTTTGGGAAATTTGCTAAAACGGATGCGAGATTTCGTTTTTTTTTATTTACTTTTTCTAACAGTTTTTTGTTATAGCGGGAATTTTTGAGCGCGGGAGCATTGAATTCGTTAAGTAAACGGTTCAGTTTTCAAAGTTATGACTAAAAATTGTTCAAAATGTGATCTAAACAAAAACAAAATTACTAAGGCTTTCAAGAAATCAAAACACAAAGCAATAAAATACCAGGTGGAAGATTCTTGATAGTTTCAAATTTTCTATACAAGTGACCACTCTTTATTCCTATCGATTGTTTATAATTTTAGAGACCTAGAAACGAAGGTTAAATGTAGCATACTACTTTCTCACTACTTTCTCACTAACTGAAATAATAATCTATACCTAGACATTTTGATTTTTTATAGCTTCGTACTAAACGATTTTTAGTTAGATAAATTTTTACATAGAATTCTTATACAAAAATTGCTTTTTGGTGGAAATTTAAATTTCGAATATTGATTTAGTTATAAATACCAATTTTAAAAGTTTCCATTTGTAATGAAAAAAAATTAGAACATTTATATTTTTGCAAAAGTATATCGACAAACTGAAAAAACAGTATTAAAGGTTAAAGGTATAGGTCTCTGAGATCAGGGGCTGTATTGATAATGAGAGGTGTTCAGCGCATTTTTAAAATAGGCAATAGTTTCTTTTTAAAGGCATTCAATTATTTAAAATCTGGGGAAAAGACATTTTAAAAAAAACTTGTTAAAACAATACGCCTACGTAGAAAAATGCATTAATTAAATAAACAAAGTTGCTAGAATATCTCTTATTATTTAAAATTTAAATAATTGCTTTCCCATTGGGTAATTTACATTTTTAAAGTGATTGTGGTTCGATTCACGGAGCAAGAAAAACTTTTCTGATAAGTGAAAATTGGCCAGCTTAAACATGGTTTTAAGTTCTAACGCTTCCAACTCATACATACCCGCAAGTTTTATGAATAATGGCAGCCTCATTCTGCAAGTAATATAAATGACAAATGTTGTAATGCAATGAAGCCGCAATTTTTTAATGAAATTTTCTGAAATTTGGGGGAAAGAGTATGGATGTGCTTAATGAAAAAAAAAGGATGTGTTTGCATTGGCGCTTTACTTTGTAGTGTTGGACAACGTGGTCGGGGTTGTCCCTGTTGGCGTTCTTCGACTGTTGTTGGTTCCTGCGTACCATTTGGAGTGTAAATGATAAATCACGGACGGAAAAGGGGAAGTTGGCCTGCTGTGCCCGTTTTAGCTTACTTACCCTAGTTAAGTGGTCATTCTTATATATACGCACAACTCTGCTAGTTTAGTTCTTAAGAACGTTTGGTTCTCATTTTATCGAACTATTTTAGGGATGAAACACTGAGGAACCGTGCCTAATTCGGGATTCGAACCCTTCAACTGTCATGTCAGCAAAAGCATAAGCACTGCAAATACGATAAGCCATTGGAATAGAAAGTGGGATATGACAATTTTAAAGAGAAAATAGAATATTCATCAGATATTTTGAAACTTAGGAAAACCGGACAAACAACTACAAGAAACACAAAAATTGCCGGAGAGTAATCGAAAGCCGAAGCTAAGTTTATACAACTGTAACGTTAAATTAAAAAAACAGGAATTGAATATGTAACGTTAAATTAAAAAAACAGGAATTGAATAAAAAGGAACTTGTGATAGAGGCTTTTAAGAAAAAACACTTAAACCTTGTTATCCAAAACTGAAGTAAACTAGGAGTGTGTAAACCCTACAAAACTTTCAATTACCTCTACATAAATCAATGCAAATTATATACCTAAAAGTAGTTACAATACCTTTTAAACAAAAAAAAACATTTCTATGGCAACCACCCCTAGCGCATGCGCAATTTTCTCGAAAACCTTATTCTGACGCCCGGAGGATACTGGTAAAATGGGAAACACGTGTCCCCAAATTTGAAGTCTGTATCTCTTTTAGTTTTTAGAAATACTTTTAAAACCAAAAAAGTTCTATGGGCTAGGCAGCGCTTTTTGAGCATGTCCCTTGCGCATGCGCAATTTTTTCAAAAACCTTGTAACGTCCAACAAGTACTTTGGGAACACATCTACCAAAATTTGAAGTCTGCTTTCGCTTTTCGTTTTTCGCCGCGATACCCTTAAACCAAAAAAAGTTCTATGACAGCTACACATTGAACATGCGCAATTTTATCGAAAATTTTATTATGACTTTCCACAAGTACTCTACAGAAACTCTTTTACCAAATTTGATGTCGTAGCTCTTTTAGTTAGGCAGGCAAATGTTCGAAAACAACTTTTGGGAATCAGCACCCTCCAAAACGAGTAAAAAAACCACAAAAATCTCTTTTTCGGATTTTTAACTTCATCGTAATACGTTGTTCATTACCAAAAAATTTCGTACAACTAGCTTATTATATTTAAAAGAGCGAAACCTGATCTAAGAGACCACAGGAACAACACGGATCTTGAAAGAAGCGTTTTACTTATATCATGTTAGGAGGAAAACTTGAAAGGAAATGTGAAAACCGAAGTTGATAAAAGATGCATTTTTCAAAAATGCGGTAAAACAATAGTTCAACATAGTGCAAAACCCCATTTTTTTTTTTTAATTACATATTAATTAAAAAAAAATTCGATGGCGGTTTTTTGAGAAAAAAACCGGTTTCCGGTTTTTTCTCAAAATCGGAAACCGGTTTCCGGTTTTTAGACGGTTTTCCCCAGCAGAAAACCGGTTTCCGGTTTAGACCGGCCTCATCAAAAAACCGGTTTTTCGGTCAAAACCGAGGGCAAAAAACCGGTTTTTCAAAAAAAACCGGTTTCGGTTTTCCATCCCTAATAAGCGGGATATTTTACAAATCGTTTCGCAAAACTTTTCGATTTTCGTTTTATTTAATGCAGTAAGTTTGTATTTATTACTTAATAATGGCATATTGCTACTGCTTAGTCCCCGAGTGTCGTAATACGTCTACAACTGCTCCAGAAAAATATATTATTTCACTACCAACAGAATCGTTACAACGAAAACGATGGATTTCAGCCATGCGACGTGATCCAAAAAAAGAACCAGTATTTAATAGGATTTGGACTGACTTAATTATTCTTTAAAAGTATAAATTTAAAGGTAAGACATGGCAAAAAAAAGGCAGAGCCATAAAGGCACAATAATTAGATTAAGTTTTTTTTAAGTAGTCTATCTACGGATAACCTGTCAAATGTAGCAACTTGAGATAGCTCAAAACATTGTTAATAATGTGTTACTTACAGACTTCCACTTTAATATATTACTATTTTTAGAAAAGTTCAGTTATTTTTCAAATTTTTTCCTTTTATTCCGATGGTTAAAAGTTGCGCAAACAAAATATGTCACGCTTTTTACACGTTCAGACGAAACCATGCAATTTTCGGAAAATTCAGAACGACGACTTTTTGCTTTCTACAGTATACCTTTATTTATATTATTTAATGTATGACCCTAGTTAAAAGAGTAATACTAAAATCCTACGAATAAGTTATGATATTAAATCTGACAAGGAAAGTTGTGTTTTGTAAAAACGATTATTTGTTATGAATGACCTGTGGAATTAGAACATCTTTCAACAGCACAAAATACTATTAAAACTTTATCAATAATAACACAATTCGAAAGATAAAACAAGAAATAACTTTACCTTTTAGCTTTTACTCCACGTATTTCGGCATTTATGAAGATATTCCGAGCAATTTTGTTTTCTCTAAAAAAAACATCAGTATTCAACATGGGGCAGTATTGTAGGGCGCATTGAAAGCCTAAACACTCGTTTGGAGAACGGGAAAATTGTTTTTCTCTAAAAAAAACATCAGTTCTAGCCATTTGTAATGAGAGTTTAAAAAATTAGAAATTTAAATAATTCATGAAAACTTAAAAAATGCAAGTAAATTTTCCAGGATAACTTTAAAACGATGAGCTTCCTGGTGAAATAAAAAAAAAGTTTGGAAAAAAAACATTTAGCTTCTGCCGAGAGAGGGGATTTGAACCCGGGACCTATTGATTACGAATCGCTTATGCTACCGCTAAGCTACGACGTCCGTGAAGGTCCGAACCCAAACTGCAAATACGCCTCAACCCTTCGCAGTTATACTACCCGTACGCGTAATGCGTGTACGGTGCCCATGCCCTTAAACACTCCGTACTTTTTTTCTGTAGCTCACATTTTAAAATCCATGCACAGTTCTCGAACAAATAGTTCTAAAAACAAACTATAAAAGTTTGGTGGAGTTATTCTCAAAATTGAAAGAGGAGTAAGGTTTTAAATGTTCAAAATTTTGACTTAAAAAAATGAAAAAACTACTTGTAAACATTTGTTTTTTTCTCTGGAAAATGTTTATTTAGGGTAAACATTATATAAAAACACTATAATTTACAAGTTTATGTTATTATTACTAAAAATGTTTTGGGTACCGTATCCCCTTAAAATATATATTTAAAATTTTTTTTAAAAAAAAATAATAACTTATGATTAAATGAATATTAAAGAAAATAAACAAGAATAGAAAATTAACGCAAAAGATAAGAAAATTATAAAGCAATGAACCGTAAAAAAGCATGGGAGAATCGAAAAATCGCAATGACTGAAATAGTAAACAAACGCTACATAGTGTACATATACGTCACAATCGCTCAGCCAATAGTAGAACGATTCAAACAAGAACTAAAAATTGACGATTTTAACATGGAATATTTAATAACACAATTTTTTGTGTACATTTTAACCTAGATATTTGAAATCAGCGTTGTTTATTTTATCGAAAAAATGTATTTTAGTAGTTTTTAAAAAATATGGGAATTGTCCATTGTCCAGAATGCGCTTGTGCAAAACCTAAACGACCACAATTTATTTTAGAACATTTGAATTAAATGGTTCGTTCGATATTAATGTCCGATTGATAATTATTTCAAGTTGATTGTCGAACTATTCATATCATTCTACATTGATTTTTAATTGTTAGTTGAATTATGGTGAATAGGTCTTTAGTATATATATGACAATTTGCTTTAATTAAGCAATGAAGTATTTTTTAAGCAAAATTTGTTTCTTAGTCATTTTTAAAATGGCATGCATTTTTTTTTATTAAAGACTATATGTAGCCTAATTTGTCTTTTTGGCCCTTGAGTGTAACAGTCCCATATTTTGAAACTCATAAATAAGTTAATGTATAATGCATTAGAATATTTTATTTTACAAAATATATTCTACGAGCTCCTCATATGTAAAAATCTAAAAAGACTAATTTTTTCCAATGAAAAATTTCTTATACTTCTATTTTTTAAAAATGAAAACAGTAATCCATCATTATAAGTAAAAATTACAGTGTCATTTTCATTTACATATAAAAATAAATACAGCTCTATATAATTATGTAATAGCATTTTACTTAGAAATTTAACATTTTAATATTTGATATTACGTTTGATTAACTATTTTCACTAACACTGCATAAGAAACTGATCTTCCTCTCATATAAAACAAAACATCGAAAGAACATTCTGTACTTTTAAAAAAAAGAGAGATGCTGTGTTTGATTTCAATGAACAGAAATTATCTTTTTATAAAACAAAGCGTTGTTTATTCGATAAATTATTGTTGACTTTAAGATCCATATAAACTGCAGTTCATGCTATTTTTTCTACTGTTAAATGAGTTTTTTTTCTGCATGTCTAAGAGGTTATCTTAACGAACCATATACTTTTGAAACAACACATCTTTAATCACTCTTTGATTCAGTGTGGATAATAGGATGCCTCATGCTTATGAACGTGATTTGGGTTTCAACTGGAACACTTTGAATCGAACATTTAATATTTTCGTTTTTCATTGAAATGAAATTATTCTATTTTTCTTCTAATACTTTTTGAGTTAGTAGATAAAGGAAAATTTCAGGCCTAAACTATCCTTAAAATTCGAATACTGCTATGTAGCTTCTTAACCATACAAAAGTAGGCAGTAATATAAATATAGTTTCTCTGTATAACTTGCTATACCACAAGCTTACCTTTAAAGCCGGATAGTTCATAAATTGCAATCCGGTGATAAAGGTTAGGTTAGTTTGAATTATCGTCGCACTAGAGCTACACGAGGGCTATTGGCGACGGGCGTCATATTTTAAAACCACCCGGTGAAAAAGTGTTAGGGTAAAATCATCATTAGCATCTTTTATTTTTGTGTGAAGGAACTCTCTTTAACGGGCTCTTGATTAACCTTAAACAAAGTTTTAAAAAACAATTTTTAAATAAAAAATTTTATTGCAATATAAATAAAAGCCTATTCTGCGTGTGTTACTGGCTCTTATACAAAACAAAGAAGCATTTCAATTGTTTGAAAACTGCATTCTAAAGAAAATACACGACTGTACGTGTTGGAGATAAAGAGATTTTTTAAACTTATTAAAAACTCGTTTATTTGTTTAAACTATATTAAAATTATCTATCTAAAACTATTTTTACTACTTTTTTTCTTCGATGTTAAACTTCATTCTGCCATTTGTACACATTCCTCCCACGATCGAGCTCCCTCAAATACCGTAGCTCCCTCAGGACGGGATAAAGGATTTTTGAAAAATTATATTAAAGCTTCGCGCAAAAATAAATAAATGAAAAGTAGCTATCTATGAAGTTTATTTTTTCAAAGTCACTTTAAATGTGTATACAAATGCTTATAAGGGTTCTAGAATTACAAAAAAAAAAGTTCAGCAAGGATCATTTGCAAAAAAAAAAAAAATAATAATAATAATAAGGGATGGCAGTTTTTTTTTTAAACAGGTATCAAAGAAACCGGTTTAAACTGGCCTTACGAAAATAAATATTTTTCAATGAAACCGAAGTCACGAAAAAACCGGTTAGTCTTAAAACCGGTTTCGGTTTTCAATCCCTAGATCATGGGGACGGTAAGGAATTTCATTGTGTTTTCCGGTCTTTTTTGTGTTGGAACTAACTAAAGTTTAACGGAAATGAATTTTTTTACTCGTTTTACTCACTTAAAAAATATTTATAGCAAAAAATTCCAATTATCTAGCAAAAATTAACTTTAACCCGGAGAGACTATAAGTAAAGCAATAAAGCCACGCATCTCATTTCAATAAGTTTTTGAACTTTTAGTCTTGTTGATAAAGTCTTGTGAAAAAATGCGACTACTAACTGAAAAGGGAGTTTCATGCAATCTAGTTTTCATGATTGAATAATTACTTTAGCTAAATCCATTGTCTCTCTTGAGCGCTTTAGCAATGAGACCAACCAATGTTCCAAAACCTAAAGACAAAGTTAAGAGAAGAGAAATTCATATTATATATATCAAAAGCCAAAATTTTATGGAAGGAATTTGTTAAGATATGGTATTAGTTCAATTTAAAATTCAAATGAATGTAATTTTTAGGTAAAAATGTATGTTAAATTGAGCACTAAACTAAAAATTTGACATTTGGGACAAGGGACGGTAAGGAATTTTCGGCAATGTTTTGTGACCTAAAAAATTTTTGGAGTTTCTTTGTTTTAAAATACGTTTTGATAATTATATAAGAACCAGTCTGCGTTAATATAATAAGAAAAAGGGAAAACGAAATATTAATTTTCTCATAAGTTATGCCCAAGGGACATAAAATTAAAAATTATAGAAGAATTGCCCCTATTGCTTGCTGCTGAGTTTCCAAAAATAGAAAGCAAACTTTTCGTTTTACTTTGTAAAGAGTTATCTAATTTGAACTTCAAATGTGGGACAGAAATCTTTCATTCAAAATCAGTGATTAATATCGGCTCAATTGATCAACACTTTTAAATAAATTTTTTCTTTACTCAACGTCTTGACGTTAGTAATATTAAATTTGTATTTTTCTTCGAGAACAGTTGTCAGTGTTCCGGTTTTTTAAGTAATTATTATTTGGAGTAAAAAGTGTCTCTTTAGAAAAAGTTCCCAAGATTCTTTTTTTAGTTTAAATTAAAGTCAATTAAAGAAATATATAAAAATTGGTATAGGCTAAACTCTGTAGATGAAAATGCCAATGTTTTTTTTTTAAAGGTTTTTAAGATATTTGTTAAGAAAGAAAGTTCTTGTCTCGTAACGTTAAAATAATTGCTAATAATTTTTTTTTAATGCTAAACTAACATAGTTTCAGTTAACTTTGTACCTGAAGCGTATCTTGAAACAAAGCATAACATTATATTATAAAACTCCAAATTGCTAATTTTGGCTTATTCGAAAAAGAATAATATAGACAGTGTTAAAACTGATGGAAAAGTCATCCAAAACATTAATAAGAGCATTCATTTTAATTAAAAAATACAATTAGTGAATTTAGTAAGTAACAAAGCATGGACCTAAGTTACCCTTGATGACCAAAGTTGTTCCATTAGACACGGCACGAGTAATACTTTAAAATAATATTCTTAAAAAAAGCATAAATGATGGGTTCAAAATTAATAAATTATGGTAAATAATTAAGCCAAGTAAAATCTTGAACAAAAGATTATGCTTTTTTTTTAATTTAAAAAGACAGGTAGTCAAGATACAGAACAGTAATTCCTTATTTATTTTTCTTCTATCCTACTTGACGCGTCATTCCTCAGTCCGATTTGCGAAAGTTCCAAAAACCGAGACAGGAAGACTAACGTCCAAAGATCTTCAAGGTTCGTGCCAAAGCCCTCAGCAGCTCTTTTTTTCGTTCGAACCCTGGGAAGACAGTAGCAATAATAATAATAATAAGAGATAGACACCCTTGGCTATCTCTTTTTACGCTAATCTGACGTCAACAACTCTCTAAGCCAGAGTGGCGCGCTGTTCAACTTTTCTATAAAAAAATGTAGTAGTCTTCGAACGGAACTTCAGAAACCACATTCACTTGAACTCCATTGAAGTCTCCGAGAATCCAAGTGTGGAATAAAGCTCAGTGATTCTTATTTAAAGTTTAATATTTGTTTCTTTTATCATATTAGTTTCGAACATAGAAATTAGAAATAATCTACAAACATATTTGATAGAAATGGATTTCGAAGGTATACTCAGCGAGGTTGGTGACTTTGGTAGCTATCAGAAATCCCTGGTATTCAAGTTCATGGTGCCGACTACGTTTGCATCGGCTTTTTATGTTCTGAACGTTATTTTCATGGTGGCCAGTCCTGAACATAGGTGTTTCATACCTGAACTTTCTACTTTGAACTTATCCGAAGCAGAAGTGAGACGCATAGCCATACCCAGGTTCAATGATGGAACCTATTCCAAATGCACGATGTATGCCCAAAATTACACTCTTTAGTGGCCGAGTTCAAGTCTTCTGGTAAATTTCCGGAGGTTAAGCCACTGAAGGGGAAGATTTTACCAAGACGTACAGAAAGGAAGTGTAATTATGGTTGGGTTTACCAGAAAGAATGGTACGAAGAAACAATAGTATCAAAGGTAAGTTAATCGTTTTATATATCTTAAAATGTTTCGAATTTCTTAACATACGTACTTCAATCACAAATATGATTTTTTAATTACTAAAAATATATTTGTATTTTATTTTCCGCACTTGAAAATTTGATAGTTTTCGCATGTGGTTTTCATAATCAGCATTCAACTAAATGCTATACATTTTTAAAATATTATTATTTTTTATTCATTTGTGCACCGTGATTGGAAAAGTGTCGTACAACTATGACTTTTGAGATAAAAATACTAAAATATTTCGAAATTTAAAGAATTATTAATTGAAACAAATCTTAAAATGGTCTGTTAAACAGTATCTATACATACAGTCTGCAGATCCTTTAATTTAAAGGTCCATTCATGTTATGAACACGATTCTATCGGAAAATGGACCCTTTTGCCGATACGCACATTCCGCGCACTTTGCCATAATAAGATAACTACCCTCTATTAAAAAAAATTCCAATGTTTATTTTCACAGTGGGACCTTGTATGTGACAAGAACTACCTTCCAAGTTTAGTTTTAACTTTAGCAAACGCGGGGAGCGTTTTTGGAACATTCCTCTACTCTTTCATGGCTGATAGGTGAGTTACTTTCCTAACATTATATTTTCTTCACTTATATTCAACAATCTTCTGCACTGCAAAAAATAAAACCGTAATATTACTGTAAATTATTGGCAGCAAAGTTGTCAGAAAAAAAATACCGTAGGGATACGAAAAAAAATATGTTGACATAATTTTCTCATATGCCTGCCGCATATTTCTATTCCTTACATGCAAATGACACTTCGAAAGTGACATCACCACGTCTTCACGATGTCCATGTGAACGTTCTAGAGTTTTACGCGTTCGTTCTTCGTGTTCGCTTTGCGGCTTCGTGTTATAGGTACACAAGAACATTTTATTTACAATGGAATTACCGAAATCTTAATTACAAATCTGAAATTACAAAACAAAGGAAACTTTTAATTTTCAATGCAACTTGGAAGATATTTAAACTTTAGTGCAAGGTGCAACTTGTTTTCCTAACACGACCATTTTACAGTGGCCTT
>JAFNEN010001419.1:0-31644 GCA_019343175.1 Oedothorax gibbosus | reverse complement strand
GCTAGATTTCTCTGGGCAAATTTAAATCTCGGCTACTTTAACACCGCAGAGACCCCAGATTCTTGGTAATCTGAGCGCCAAAATGTGTAGCGAGAGTCGCCTAAATGGTGCCACAAAAAAAAATGGTTTTCAGTTCTGGGGAATATGCCGAGTCTGCAAAGGTTTAGCCGCCATAAAGGCAGCCCCGGTTGGAAAAATAAGAAATTTAAAACATATGGCAATTCCATGCAAAATTATCCTTTCTGTAGTGTAAGTCACTTTGTGTAAAAAGGTGATTATAACTACAACTTTTAACATTAAATGAAAAATAAATGAGCGGAATAGCTGATCTACACTTATTAAAACCAAATAGCGCAACGTGCTTATCTAATTTGATTTATTCTTCAAATTTAAAAAAGCTTGTAAGCTCCCTTTTAAAATTGTGACTTACACTACCGTTGCATGGAATTAGCACTCTTTACTTTACTTTACTATACCATAATATACTTTAAAAAATGTACTATAAAAATTTTTAAAATACCTCTTTATCATCTCGTTATATTACTTGTTTCTCTCATAATAACTACTACAATATTAGTTGAAATAAGAAATTACAGCCTTTATTTAATATTGTTTTAAAGGAATTCGGTATCCTTTTTAGCCTACTTTTCTTTTTTTAATTCGAAAGAATTAAATAAAAAAAATGAAAAAGTAGGTATTGACATGCGGTCGATGTCCGTCTGTCTGTCTGTCCGTCCGTACCCCCCTTCCAAAATCGGTTCTATCCATCGGATCTTAAAAATTCTTATTTTGTTAGAAAGCTATGACCTCAGATACCCAACTTTCATACTTTTTGTCCGTCTGTCTGTACGTCCGGACGGACAAAAATCTACTATCTGTCGGCGAATTTCCATTGAATTAGCATTAAAATTCAATTTTGAGTCCTTTAAATCACTGTAGGGATAGAAATGCGGTCGATATCCGTCTGTCTGTCCGTCTGTCTGTCCGTGCCCCCCTTCCAAAATCGGTTCTATCCATCGGATCTTAAAAATTCTTTTGTTGTGAGAAAGCTAGGACCTCAGATACCCAACTTTCATACTTTTTGTCTGTCTGTACGTCCGGACGGACATAAATGTACTATCTTTCGGCGAATTTCCCATTGAATTAGCATTGAAATTCAATTTTGAGTCATTTAAATCACTGTTGCCAAATCAAAAATGGCATGAGAAACTTTATTTATTTAAACATATTGGAAGCAAATTAATATTTTCATGAATCAGTTTGGAATGACGTCTTAAAAATGTAGCACAATTTGATTCTTTGATTGTTCATTAATTGTTTACCAAGAAAGCGGCAAGGCATATTTTTGCATACAATTATGCTTATTTTTTAATTTACATTTCTTATTTTTTTAATGCAGTTTGAAGTAATTTCATTACTTTTGTTATTAAAAAATATTTAATTATTCTTCGAACTACAAATAAATCGAGCAGACGATAAATAATATTAAGTTAATTTGCAAAAGAATATTAAGGAAAGTAGTTGATTTTGGCTTTTAGAAGTTTAAATTATAGCTGGATGCTGTGTTTCGATTTTTTTTCTAATGTGTATAAATCTAGTGTAGAAACGGTTGTTGATGATATTTACTGTTAGAAACCTAGTTTTTTCCCGATTAGAACTTCAGTAAGTATTTAAGTAACAGGAAAGTAGGCTATTTTAGTTCTTTATGAACTTCTTGTTTCCTTTAAGAGATTGACATAGAGAGTGCACGGATTTACCATCTCTATGATAACGTCCAGAGTTTACTGCACAAAAAAAAAAACACTTCTGAAGCATGATGATATTATATTTTATCGAATTTTTTATGAAATCTGTGAATTGCTTTTATTTTTATTTTTAAAATGTTATCAGCTTACTAAGGAGAAAATGTCCACTAAAAGAGTTTGAGTTTACACTCAAACATTCAAATAAATAAGAAATAATATATTTTCCATTTTTAAAGTGAGTATGTAATATAAATATCAATTCTAAACTTATATGAAATATTAATAATAAAAGACCTACCAATTGTTCATCTTTCACAGGCAATTTTTAAACTGTATTCCCAAAAGCCAACTTAGTTTTATTTCGTTTAGAATTTAGACGATGTGGCAACTTTACTTTTACGACATATTACACGTGGTCTATGTCGGTTTGGGGTGGGGGAAGGGGGGGTGTAGGTACATATATATTCCGGCTTGTGTGCTTGATCAGAGATCGTCAAGTAAGAGAGACACAGAAAGAATTTTTTACTGTCACAGAGAAAGGAATATACACCCGGGTGAAGGCGGGAATCGAACCAGCACCCGTTACAGTGCGCAGACTACTATCGTAATGGTCCAAACCACTCGGCCATCCGGGCTCCAAGTGTTAAAGGTAAGGTAGGTAAGGTAATCGTTTCCGGCTGCCTATTTCTAGCCTCCTTCAGGAGCTTTAACACAGCCAATAACGCCTCGTAATTTCGAACCCTGGTCAAGTGACGAGGTCGACACCTGAGCGGGCACCCAGTGTTAAAGGTAAAATACCATATCGAGGCAAACCGGTGGCGCAACGGTTAGAGAGCTAGCCTTTGGAGCCTCTGGGTTCCGGTTCGAATCCCGGTAAGGCATGGATGTTTGTGTTTGTCGAGTATATGCGGAGTACGTGCTCATTAAATCTGTTGGGTCCGAAAGTCCTTCAAGTTCACATACCAAATCAATACCTCTGGGGGTGACAAGCCAATTCTGAGGATCCTCTAGTTGGCCTCTGTCTCTAAAAATTAGATGGATCCACTTATGTGTGTGTGTTGTCTGTTGAGTCTGTCTTACTTGACGAAGGTTTATAAGCGGGTCTCTGACCAAGCACACAAACCTGAATATATATGTCTACCAACCAACCAACCATATCGAGTAAAAAGTACACGCAGTATTTTTTGACTACTTTTTTTTAAGTCTGAATGGACTGATAATCGATTTATCAAGCTAGGAGGGCTGGGGAGCCCAGTCGGCTAGGCTTTCGCCTAGCATGCGAAAGGTCCCAGGTTCGGGTCCGGGCATCGCCAAATTAACTGCCGACCTATAAACGGCCCATGTAGCCAAAAATGCCCGACGAATAATTCCCCGTGTAGAGGGAGTGCACGTTAAATATGCTCCAAAGTCCCGACGCGCGTAAGATTTCGCCCTTAATGGTTGCGTTGGGTGCCTACTCAGGTGGCGGCTCGTCACTTGACTGTGGTTCTAAAATACGACGCCCGTCGCCAATAGCCCTCGTGTAGCTCTAGTGCTACGATAATTCAAACTAAACCAAGCTAGGCTGCTCTCTGTGTTGATCCAACGGGAAAAATATTTTTCAGCCAAATTACTCCAGCTGTATTGAATATTTTTAACAAAGGTTTTTTTTAATTCACGTATGCAGATGGCTTATAAGGTTCGGTAATTCATTTTTTTAACTCATAAAAGATTTTATTGATTATCAATGTAAAATTTTACTATAAAAATTTGGTTTCCTTGGACCGACAGGGCCAAATCCCGACATATCAATAAATTAATGCCGTTATGCTTAATTGAGAGCAATTTAATTACTAATTTTGCATAAATATTTTTGCATTTGGGAAAGAGGGACTTTTTTTATTGCTATATAAGCATAAAATGCTTTTGGTTCTAAAAAGATGTGTTATATTCGAAATCCATTTTATACGAAAATTACATTTATAATTATATATTTTAAATAATATTTTGGATTATTTTCGATCTCTCTTGTTTATGTGTATTTTTTTAGTGTTTTCGCTTTATAATTTGGACGTATAATGTGGCCTGAACTCGATGGACAAAATTGTTTCTTATAATGTAGCAATTTACAGTCCCTGGACAAATTATTAGACGCACTGCAAGATTTCATGTATCAATCAATGATGAACAAAATACCTTTAGAAGGACATTTGTGTTCCTAAACTTAAGCTATTGAATAGAAAATACTATCTGCTATACTTAATACATATATCGACATCTGTTTTAATGATATGGCATTCTTTGGTATGTTTTCATCATTACTAAAAAAATACAGTGCGTCTAATAATTTGTCCAGGGACTGTGATGTTGTTTTTCACGCTGAGTTCAAATACTAATAGTACACTACAATTTTTAGCAACAAACAGTTCATATATTATTTAAAATTAACATTTAAAATTCGAAAAATATGAAGAAATATTCGAAAAATATGTATTTCTAGTGTCTGTGTTTTGGACTTGTTTGGCAGTTCTACTCTGTCAGGTTTTCTACCCAGACGGGATTTGGGCTGTCGGGGTTATATCCACTGGACTCACTAAAGTAAATGAATGCAGACTTTTTCACGTACGATTTATATGTTTATTAATCTATAGTAAAAATACAGCTTTTTATTCATTTGGTTATATTCGAAATTTATTTTGCTCATCATTTGAAGAAACAGTGGAAATCTAAGTTTACCTGCAATTGGCTTGTTTCAGGAGACGTAATTCTTTCCAGCTCTTATTCCTTCGGTTGCTGCTCTGGTTCGGTTGTCGATTAGTTCTCTGTTCCTACTTGACATGGATTAACCAGTTTCTGCTTGACTAATTTTCGATTCTAATGACGATTAATTTTCATTCAGCGCTTCTATTGCCACTCAAAACCTGAAACATGCAAATAAAATATTTTCAAGTGTTTTTAGCACGCTAAAAACGTTGCTTAACTAAAGTTCGCGAAATATGCCGATTAAAAAAGAAGCGAACCGAAACCACGAAATAATGGAAGAAAACCCCAAGGGGAGAAAGCGGTAAGTTATTTAAAAGTGTAATATTGACAATGACGAATAAAAAACCCTTTTTGCTCTTTTTTAGATTTCCCAATTTGAGGTGAAAGAGGCAGAAGTTAATTTGGAATCATGATTTTCAAAATATTCTTAGTTTAAGTGACGTTAAAACCATTTAATCTTTAAAATCAAGTTTTATCTTTCGGATATCGCTTTTTAATAACTTTTGAATGATACATTATTTCTAAACTTGAAATTTTCCTTTATGTGAAAAATAAATTAAAGATCTTATTCTAGATTTATTTGTGAAGCAATCGATGCTATTTTTTTAGTGTACACTTCGTGGTTTTTTTTCTGTTGTAAACTAATAAGGGGAAGTTTGTAATGTTTGTCTCTTACAATCCATACATTTTAAACACCTTTTCAGATACTGTTTTGTTTAAAATAGTGGAAAAAATATTTTATATTCATAAATACTTTTGAGTGTTGATTACTTAAGAGTGATTGAGAGTGAGGATTCAATGAGTATTTTAACGCTCACTCAAGCCCCTTCCCCCAAAAAAATATTATTGCGGCCCGAAACGTCCCCAAATTTTCAGAAGAAAAAAGCATTTTTGCCCTTTTAATAAAAATGGCTGCCGTCCACAGCACTACTACCCAACGTCAGAATATTAGAATAATGAGAATAAAACATTTCAAAACTTTGAAAGTTGCATTTATTTTTATACAAAACTAAAGTTTCACAAATTCTTTTTGTTTTATTACATTTTATAAGATTTGTTAATGAAAATAACATAAAACAATTGGCTTGATTTTGCAAATTTACTTTTAAAATCAAAATATAAAAAAATCACAAAAATAGAATACATCCTAATGGTAGTTCACAAAATTAGAATAATGCGTAAACAAATAAAATAAATTGCTCTTACAAGTTTTATTTGCAACTAATCAGTATTTGGTTGCATCGCCCCTAGCTTTTATCACATCTCGCAGTCGATCTGGCATACTTTCAACTAATTTTTTACAATGATCTTGGCTGATATCATACCAAGCACGGTTAACGAATTTTGTGAGTTCGTTCTGGTCCTTTGGAGCCAATATTTTCAGTTTTTTCTTCATTAAGGCCCATATATTTTCTATAGGATTTAAATCAGGTGAATTCACGGGCCAAGGAAGTAGTTGTACTTCATTATCTTTCAGCCAAGACAAGGTGGCTTTCGATGTGTGACATGATGCGCTGTCTTGTTGGAAGACAAATTCCCCTTCAAATAGATCTTCAGAGGCAGGGATCATATATTTGTCAAGAACGGACTTGTACACTTCGGAATTAACAGTGCCTTTCAATACACAAAGCTTTCCTAAGCCATTGGCACTGAAACACCCCCAAACCATTATTGATGTGCTGAACTTAACTGTGCGTTTTAAGCACTGTTGCTGAAAAGCCTCTCGAGAAAAACGCCAAACACGGTGACCTTGTGGACCGACAGACACGCAAAATACTGATTCATCACTGAAAAGTACTTTGCCCCAATCTTGGGTGCCCCAAAGCAGCCTTTTTCGGCACCACAACAAACGTGCCCTTTTTTGTCTGGCACTAAGGAATGTCTTTTTCTTTGGTACACGTGATCGAAAGCCGATTTCAAGTATTCGACGTCGTGTAGTGCTGACTGAGGTATCAACTCCTGATTCTCGCCACTTCCTATTTATAAAATTCACTGACCTGAATCGATGTTTTTCAGTAATCCTTTTCAGACATCTCTCTTGCCTCTTGGTTGTTATTCGTTTGGCACCACATTTTTCGCGAGTATATTTAAATTTATTGTTCCTATAGTAGTCCTGAAGAATTTTACTCACAGTTCCTTGAGAGCAATTCACCTTCCTGGCTATTTTCTGTTGAGTCAGCCCCTCATTCCGTAACGTTCAAATTATATTCTTAGTAAGAATAGAGATATCTTTTTTCGGCCCATTCTAAGCAACAACAACGGAAATTTTGTTTTCAATCATGGAACAGTACTGTCACTACTTCTAATACGTCGCTAGTTATATGAAATTTCAACACCACGTGGACCAATCACGTAAATGGACAAATATTCTAATTTTTTGGAACGCCTTTTATCATTATTCTAATAATATGATCTTTTTAAAATTTGATTTTATAAATTTGTATTTATTTTTATGTTTTGTGTAAACAATATATGGTTGATAGATATCTTTAAAATATATGCTAACTTCAAGGAGGCGTCTACTTTGCATATTCGGTAAGAAATCGTGTCTTTTTGATGAGAAAAACTCAAATATTTGGAATATTCTAATATTCTGACGTTGGGTAGTAGAAGAAGCTATCTACCTAAATATAACTCAAATTAAGTTTTTTTTTATTTAAATAGATTAAACTTGTATTCCGTGCAAGGGTGCTTGCAGGGGGGAAGGGGGCAAAAGCAATTACAAAAATTAATAAGCAAATTGTCTATTTTGACTACAAAATAAACATACTCTTCGACTTACAATTTATCTTCAATCTTCTCACATACACTCCCCCCTCCCCCCACAAACACATAGAGGGACGAGGGGTCGACCCCCCCCCCCCCCCCCCACTAAGAACGGTTTTTGCAGAAGAATTAGACTTACTCTTATCAATTAGCGAGAAATGTCGGAGATCATTGATAAGCGCGACGAAAGCACAGGCGCGTTGGAAGAGAAAGAAGTTTCAATTCCTAGAACCTCAACTTCTTCGGAGAGGTCTTCGACATCAACTGCTACCATCCTAGAGAACCCCCAGGACTTATGTCTTCTGAACACACATTTCTACAGAAAAAAATTACAATATCATAAAGTTGTCAAAGGGGAAGAACATAAATTACGTAACGCTCAGAGGGGGGAGGGAGGGGTGACGGATAGTGTCACAGAGGGGGGGGGGGGGGGATAATCGCTTGCGTGACGTAACGACTATGAAATTTTCACTTTTGCAAGGGAAATCTGTTTTACATACAAGTTTTTGAGAAAAATCTGAAATCTTTTTTTACCATAAGAAACAATTAATTTCAGAAAGAGGATGGGAAGATCGTTTGGCATTATTAGTCTACTATATTTTACAGACCTTTTCGTAACGGTACTTCGTAACACGCTATTTATTTTATTTTATTTTGTTTTTGTTTTTGTTTTTGTTTTTGTTTTGTTTTGTTTTGTGTTTTGTTTTGTTTTTTGTTTTGTTTTAATTTGTTTTATTTTATTTTATTTTATTTTATTTTATTTTATTTTATTTTATTTTAATTTATTTTAATTTATTTAATTTTTTTTTTTTATATTTTATTTTATTTTATTTTATTTTATTTTATTTTATTTTATTTTATTTTATTTTATTTTATTTTATTTTATTTTATTTTATTTTATTTTATTTTATTTTATTTTATTTTATTTTATTTTATTTTATTTTATTTTATTTTATTTTATTTTATTTTATTTTATTTTATTTTATTTTATTATTATTGTGCGCAACTACAGGATAAAACTCCCAATTACAGGAGACAGATACAAAAATTAGTCAAAACAGACACAAAACAATATAATCAAAAACATTTAGGTAAAAACAGGCACAAAACAGTAAATTTAAAAACATTTGGTTAAATCAGAGACAAAACAGTTGATTTAAAAACAGTTGGTGACATATAAAAAATATCTAGATCATTAATAAAAGAATTATACAAACGATAAAAACAATTAAAAGGAGATTAAAAAACATAAGCGGTAGAATCCAAACTTGATAAAAATAAACGTCGATTACGCAGTGAAAAAGGAAGAACCAATAAATTAACCTGTTCCAATAATGAGGGCAATCAATCTTATTATTACATAAATTAAAGAAAAACAACAACAAATTATATTGTCTTCTAATTGCAAGAGTTTAATGTTAAACAAATTAAGTATATGCGTAATGGATATAGTGCGTGAAGAATCATGAGTCAGCTTCCTGTACAAATAACGAATAAACTACATTTGAGGTCGCTCTAAAATTGCAATTTGAATATCAGAATGGGGATTCCAAATAACAGAACCATATTCAAGAATAAATCTGACATAAGCATTAAAAAGAGTAATAAGTGCCTGACTGCATAAAAAAATCCATGGAAATTCTCATTACAAAACCCATTGAACGAAAAGCACAAGCAGTAATATTATCTATATGATCATCAAAATTTAAATTAAATTTAAAATAAATGCCAAGATCCTTAATGGACTGTTTTCTATCAAGAACAACAGAATCACAGATATATGGGTGACAAATCAATTTTTTTTTCGATGAATAGATATAACCGCACATTTGTTAACATTGAGTTTAAGATTATTATTATCACACAAAGTCAGTAGCTCATTTAAGTTATTTTGTAACATATTGCAGTCAGAGAAATTGCAAACACTCTTGAGAAACTCTGCAAAAACCTGACGTAATTTTAGGGGGAGGGGTTTGATCAAGCGTGACGCAGCGTGACATAGTGGGAGGGATCAAAAAAGTCAAAATTTTGCGTGACGAAATTTATGTACGTCCCCCCAAAGCGAGCATATTATTTACTGTCTTAAAACAAACGAGCGGTTTTAACTCAGTCTGAGTTAATTTCCACTCCTTTCCGGTTCCGAAAATGCACTTCCCCTATAGGAGTGGATTTCACTCTTGTTTTAGGAGTGTACCTTATATTACACTGCGCTGCAAAAGTTTAGACAATGACGTTTTTTAGCTGTAAAATTTAGAATTGTGATAGTAGAATTACAAAACACCCCTAAACATATTAAATAAATATTTTGAAATGCTATAATTGAAACATAATTGTTTGATTTGCTATAACAATTTTTTTTTCATAAAATAAAAATTTGTACGATGCAAAAGTTTAGACACAAAACGAGATTATGCCTAATAATGGATAGATAGTAAAATATAGATAATGGCCTAATTTCGCATATTTATTGATGAATTGAATTTGATAAATTGAAAAAACACGATATCCGGTGAACTAAACAGATTTAATAACGATATTGGTTCAATTTTACACCAAAAAGACAATATAGCCACTTTAAATATTCATTAACATCATATTTGCTTCAAATGTACAATTTAACATCTCTAAATACGAACCGAATACCTATCAGTCAATCAACTTAAAGTTTTGGCACGAATTCGTGGATTTAGAGACATGCATTGACCGATTTTCTTGATGAAAAGTGCAGTCTTCCCCATATGAAATCACAAAATAGCGGCATATTATTCTTTTTTGCACTTTAGTACAATGCAGAGATAGTCGCCTCTTCAAAAATGACAAAAAAAGTCGTTCATTTTAACGTAAATTCACTCCACACCATTACGAAAGTTCCTAGTGTATAATACCAATCGCTATTTTAATACGTATAATCACTAACCACATTCAAATAAATAAGAAATAATATATTTTCCATTTTTAAAGTGAGTATGTTATATAAATATCAATTCTAAACGTATATGAAATATTAATAATAAAAGACCTACCAATTTTTCGTCTTTTACAAGCAATTTTTAAACTGTATTCCCAAAAGCCAACTTTGTTTTATTTCGTTTAGAATTTAGACGGTGTGGCAACTTTACTTTTACGACATATTTACATGTGGTCTATGTTGATTTAGGTGTTAAAGGTGGGGGAAGGGGGGTGTAGGTACTTGTGTGCTTGATCAGAGACCCGCTTATGAAGCCTCCGTCAAGTAAGACTGACTGACACAGAAAGAATTGTTTACTGTGACAGAGAAAGGAATATACAACCAGGGTGAAGGCGGGAATCGAACCAGCACCCGTTACAGTGCGCTGACTACTAGCGTAATGGTCCAAACCACTCGGCCATCCGGGCCCCAAGTGTTAAAGGTAAAATACCATATCGAGTAAAAAGTACACGCGGTATTTTTTGACTACTTTTTTTAAGTCTGAATGGACTGATAATCGATTTCTCAAGATAGGAAGGCTGGGGAGCCCAGTCGGTTAGGCTTTCGCCTAGCATGCGAAAGGTCCCAGGTTCGGGTCCGGGCATCGCCAAATTAACTGCCGACCTATAAACGGCCCATGTAGCCAAAAATGCCCGACGAATAATACCCCGTGTAGAGGGAGTGCACGGTAAATATGCTCCAAAGTCCCGACGCGCGTAAGATGTCGCCCTTAACGGTTGCGTTGGGTGCCTACTCAGGTGGCGGCTCGTCACTTGACTGTGGTTCTAAAATACGACGCCCGTCGCCAATAGTCCTCGTGTAGCTCTAGTGCTACGATAATTCAAACTAAACCAAGCTAGGCTGCTCTCTGTGTTGATCCAACGGGAAAAATATTTTTCAGCCAAATTACTCCAGCTGTATTGAATATTTTTAACAAAGGGTTTTTTTTAATTCACGTATGCAGATGGCTTATAAGGTTCGGTAATTCATTTTTTAACTCATTAAAGATTTTATTGATTATCAATGTAAAATTTTACTATAAAAATTTGGTTTCCTTGGACCGACAGGGCCAAATCCCGACATATCAATAAATTAATGCCGTTATGCTTAATTGAGAGCAATTTAATTACTAATTTTGCATAAATATTTTTGCATTTTATATTCGAAATCCATTTTATACGAAAATTACATTTATAATTATATATTTTAAATAATATTTTGGATTATTTTCGATCTCTCTTGTTTATGTGTATTTTTTAGTGTTTTCGCTTTATAATTTGGACGTATAATGTGGCCTGAACTCGATGGACAAAATTGTTTCTTATAATGTAGCAATTTACAGTCCCTGGACAAATTATTAGACGCACTGCAAGATTTCATGTATCAATCAATGATGAACAAAATACCTTTAGAAGGACATTTGTGTTCCTAAACTTAAGCTATTGAATAGAAAATACTATCTGCTATACTTAATACATATATCGACATCTGTTTTAATGATATGGCATTCTTTGGTATGTTTTCATCATTACTAAAAAAATACAGTGCGTCTAATAATTTGTCCAGGGACTGTGATGTTGTTTTTCACGCTGAGTTCAAATACTAATAGTACACTACAATTTTTAGCAACAAACAGTTCATATATTATTTAAAATTAACATTTAAAATTCGAAAAATATGAAGAAAATTTTCGAAAAATATGTATTTCTAGTGTCTGTGTTTTGGACTTGTTTGGCAGTTCTACTCTGTCAGGTTTTCTACCCAGACGGGATTTGGGCTGTCGGGGTTATATCCACTGGACTCACTAAAGTAAATGAATGCAGACTTTTTCACGTACGATTTATATGTTTATTAATCTATAGTAAAAATACAGCTTTTTATTCATTTGGTTATATTCGAAATTTATTTTGTTCATCATTTGAAGAAACAGTGGAAATCTAAGTTTACCTGCAATTGGCTTGTTTCAGGAGACGTAATTCTTTCCAGCTCTTATTCCTTCGGTTGCTGCTCTGGTTCGGTTGTCGATTAGTTCTCTGTTCCTACTTGACATGGATTAACCAGTTTCTGCTTGACTAATTTTCGATTCTAATGACGATTAATTTTCATTCAGCGCTTCTATTGCCACTCAAAACCTGAAACATGCAAATAAAATATTTTCAAGTGTTTTTAGCACGCTAAAAACGTTGCTTAACTAAAGTTCGCGAAATATGCCGATTAAAAAAGAAGCGAACCGAAACCACGAAATAATGGAAGAAAACCCCAAGGGGAGAAAGCGGTAAGTTATTTAAAAGTGTAATATTGACAATGACGAATAAAAAACCCTTTTTGCTCTTTTTTAGATTTCCCAATTTGAGGTGAAAGAGGCAGAA
This sequence comes from Oedothorax gibbosus, assembly GCA_019343175.1. Classification (NCBI taxonomy): domain Eukaryota; kingdom Metazoa; phylum Arthropoda; class Arachnida; order Araneae; family Linyphiidae; genus Oedothorax; species Oedothorax gibbosus. The sequence continues at coordinate 19,075 of JAFNEN010001419.1, read as the reverse complement.
GTTAATTTGGAATCATGATTTTCAAAATATTCTTAGTTTAAGTGACGTTAAAACCATTTAATCTTTAAAATCAAGTTTTATCTTTCGGATATCGCTTTTTAATAACTTTTGAATGATACATTATTTCTAAACTTGAAATTTTCCTTTATGTGAAAAATAAATTAAAGATCTTATTCTAGATTTATTTGTGAAGCAATCGATGCTATTTTTTTAGTGTACACTTCGTGGTTTTTTTTTCTGTTGTAAACTAATAAGGGGAAGTTTGTAATGTTTGTCTCTTACAATCCATACATTTTAAACACCTTTTCAGATACTGTTTTGTTTAAAATAGTGGAAAAAATATTTTATATTCATAAATACTTTTGAGTGTTGATTACTTAAGAGTGATTGAGAGTGATTATTCAATGAGTATTTTAACGCTCACTCAAGCCCCTTCCCCAAAAAAAATATTATTGCGGCCCGAAACGTCCCCAAATTTTCAGAAGAAAAAAGCATTTTTGCCCTTTTAATAAAAATGGCTGCCGTCCACTGCACTAGAAGAAGCTATCTACCTAAATATAACTCAAATTAAGTTTATTTTTATTTAAATAGATTAAACTTGTATTCCGTGCAAGGGTGCTTGCAGGGGGGAAGGGGGCAAAAGCAATTAAAAAAATTAATAAGCAAATTGTCTATTTTGACTACAAAATAAACATACTCTTCGACTTACAATTTATCTTCAATCTTCTCACATACACTCCCCCCTCCCCCCCACAAACACATAGAGGGACGAGGGGTCGACCCCCCCCCCACTAAGAACGGTTTTTGCAGAAGAATTAGACTTACTCTTATCAATTAGCGAGAAATGTCGGAGATCATTGATAAGCGCGACGAAAGCACAGGCGCGTTGGAAGAGAAAGAAGTTTCAATTCCTAGAACCTCAACTTCTTCGGAGAGGTCTTCGACATCAACTGCTACCATCCTAGAGAACCCCCAGGACTTATGTGTTCTGAACACACATTTCTACAGAAAAAAAATTACAATATCATAAAGTTGTCAAAGGGGATGCACATAAATTACGTAACGCTCAGAGGGGGGAGGGAGGGGTGACGGATAGTGTCACAGAGGGGGGGGGGGGGATAATCGCTTGCGTGACGTAACGACTATGAAATTTTCACTTTTGCAAGGGAAATCTGTTTACATACAAGTTTTTGAGAAAAAATCTGAAATCTTTTTTTACCATAAGAAACAATTAATTTCAGAAAGAGGATGGGAAGATCGTTTGGCATTATTAGTCTACTATATTTTACAGACCTTTTCGTAACGGTACTTCGTAACACGCTATTTATTATTTTTTTTATTATTATTTTTATTTTTATTTATTTTTATTTTTATTTTTATTTTTATTTTTATTTTTTTTTTATTTTATTTTATTTTATTTTATTTTATTTTATTATTTTATTTTATTTTATTTTATTTTATTTTATTTTATTTAATTTATTTTAATTTATTTTAATTTATTTTAATTTATTTTAATTTATTTAATTTATTTTAATTTATTTTAATTTATTTTAATTTATTTTAATTTATTTTAATTTATTTTAATTTATTTTAATTTATTTTATTTTATTTATTTTATTTTATTTTATTTTATTTTATTTTATTTTATTTTATTTATTTTATTTTATTTTATTTATTTTATTTTATTTTATTTTATTTTATTTTATTTTATTTTATTTTATTTTTATTTATTTTTAATTTTATTTTATTTTATTTTATTTATTGTGCGCAACTACAGGATAAAACTCCCAATTATAGGAGACATATACAAAAATTAGTCAAAACAGACACAAAACAGTATAATCAAAAACATTTAGGTAAAAACAGGCACAAAACATTAAATTTAAAAACATTTGGTTAAATCAGAGACAAAACAGTTGATTTAAAAACAGTTGGTGACATATAAAAAATATCTAGATCATTAATAAAAGAATTATACAAACGATAAAAACAATTAAAAGGAGATTAAAGAGCATAAGCGGTAGAATCCAAACTTGATAAAAATAAACGTCGATTACGCAGTGAAAAAGTAAGAACCAATAAATTAACCTGTTCCAATAAATGAGGGCAATCAATCTTATTATTACATAAATTAAAGAAAAACAACAACAAATTATATTGTCTTCTAATTGCAAGAGTTTAATGTTAAACAAATTAAGTATATAATGGATATAGTGCGTGAAGAATCATGAGTCAGCTTCCTGTACAAATAACGAATAAACTACATTTGAGGTCGCTCTAAAATTGCAATTTGAATATCAGAATGGGGATTCCAAATAACAGAACCATATTCAAGAATAAATCTGACATAAGCATTAAAAAGAGTAATAAGTGCCTGACTGCATAAAAAAATCCATGGAAATTCTCATTACAAAACCCATTGAACGAAAAGCACAAGCAGTAATATTATCTATATGATCATCAAAATTTAAATTAAATTTAAAATAAATGCCAAGATCCTTAATGGACTGTTTTCTATCAAGAACAACAGAATCACAGATATATGGGTGACAAATCAATTTTTTTTTCGATGAATAGATATAACCGCACATTTGTTAACATTGAGTTTAAGATTATTATTATCACACAAAGTCAGTAGCTCATTTAAGTTATTTTGTAACATATTGCAGTCAGAGAAATTGCAAACACTCTTGAGAAACTCTGCAAAAACCTGACGTAATTTTAGGGGGAGGGGTTTGATCAAGCGTGACGCAGCGTGACATAGTGGGAGGGATCAAAAAAGTCAAAATTTTGCGTGACGAAATTTATGTACGTCCCCCCAAAGCGAGCATATTATTTACTGTCTTAAAACAAACGAGCGGTTTTAACTCAGTCTGAGTTAATTTCCACTCCTTTCCGGTTCCGAAAATGCACTTCCCCTATAGGAGTGGATTTCACTCTTGTTTTAGGAGTGTACCTTATATTACACTGCGCTGCAAAAGTTTAGACAATGACGTTTTTTAGCTGTAAAATTTAGAATTGTGATAGTAGAATTACAAAACACCCCTAAACATATTAAATAAATATTTTGAAATGCTATAATTGAAACATAATTGTTTGATTTGCTATAACAATTTTTTTTTCATAAAATAAAAATTTGTACGATGCAAAAGTTTAGACACAAAACGAGATTATGCCTAATAATGGATAGATAGTAAAATATAGATAATGGCCTAATTTCGCATATTTATTGATGAATTGAATTTGATAAATTGAAAAAACACGATATCCGGTGAACTAAACAGATTTAATAACGATATTGGTTCAATTTTACACCAAAAAGACAATATAGCCACTTTAAATATTCATTAACATCATATTTGCTTCAAATGTACAATTTAACATCTCTAAATACGAACCGAATACCTATCAGTCAATCAACTTAAAGTTTTGGCACGAATTCGTGGATTTAGAGACATGCATTGACCGATTTTCTTGATGAAAAGTGCAGTCTTCCCCATATGAAATCACAAAATAGCGGCATATTATTCTTTTTTGCACTTTAGTACAATGCAGAGATAGTCGCCTCTTCAAAAATGACAAAAAAAGTCGTTCATTTTAACGTAAATTCACTCCACACCATTACGAAAGTTCCTAGTGTATAATACCAATCGCTATTTTAATACGTATAATCACTAACCAGCAAAAATAATTCATAGATTCGGCTCTTCAGACCATTTTATACATACCTGGGTTCGAAATTCACAGTCGCTAGTCACAAAATGCGAACAGCTTTTCTCGATTTTGCGACAACAAAATAAATTTAGTCGCAGTTATCGCGACTACAGTTTTTCAAGAATTCTTCAATACTAACTTTTTTTTATATATCGTGGTTTCCAAGAATCTCGCCAAAAATAATTATCTAAAAATCAAAAATATTCACCGATCCTAAATTTTTCAAACCATTGAGGTGATCATATGGACATGAACAAAAAATTTACCAAAAGATTAGTGAAATTCTGTTATCAAATACTACCGTAAAGCGAAGAATTGATGAAATGTGTCAGAAAACGTGAAAAGAAAATCTGTCTTTGGATTTTTGGAACTAAGTTAATATTTTTCATTACAAAATGATGAGAGTAAAGACGTTGCCGGTCAAGCTAATTTATTAGGTTTTTGTCATTTGTAGTTGAATGACAATATTGAAGAAGAAATGTTGTTTTGTCAGTATTTTGCCGATCAAAACAACTGGCGAAGAGAATTTCAAAGCCGTTGACAATTTTATAAAAGAATTTGAAATAGATAGGTCAAAGTGTAGATAGGTTTGACAACTGATAGGGCACGTGCCATGCCTGGAATTCATAACGCAATCGCCAAAGTTAGATCAGTTGCTCCATTGATTAATTGGACACATTGTAGCATACACGGTGAGGCTCATGCAGTTAAAGGCTTGGATAAGTGTTTACAACAAACTCTTGATGATGCAGTAAAAATCGTTAACTTTATTAAGGCAAGAAAAAAAACCTCGAGACTGTTTGGTGTTTTGTGGGATGAAATGGGAAGAGAACACAAACAGCTTCTACTTCACTGCGAAGTTCGGTGGCTGTCGAGAGGTAAAGTGTTGACAAGATTGTTTGAACTCCCCGACGAACTCTCTGTTTTTCTTAGAGAGAGGTTTCATATTGCTGGCCCATGGCCTAAAACGTGGAACTTTCTTTAGAACTTTTAATTCATTAAAACGGTGGTTTTATCCAAATAAGCGACAGCTTGACGATGTAAAAACTGATTATGTTCTTTTCTACGTAATTTATTTTAATCCAGTGGTTGTTCGATTAACCAGTAATCCCAAAATGCGGCGCAATCCTCAAAGCATATATCATTTTTAGTAGATTTTATTATCTTTTTGTTCATTTCATGTTTTTACCGGGATATGCTGTAATTCGCAAGTGGCAAACACCTAAAAACTTAAAGTACATGTCAATACGAACACAAAAATTTATGTCCCGGAACCTGAAAAGAACAATCGGCCGTGGGCGAATAAGTTTCTTACTTTTTCTCTGGAAAAGACGACTATCCCAACAAAACGGATAGCGTAACGTCACGAATAACTTCTATGGCATTAAAGTTGAGTATGCCATCGTATGACAAGCTTTATTGGACAATCTTAAATATTCGAGAATCTTCTAAAATCGTGAGACTCCGTATATCTTTACTGTAAAACAAAAAATATCAGAATACTAACAATGAAAATTCTCCATTATCTGGAATTTTCTATTATCCGACCTACCTTCGGTCCCAATTAGATCGGATAAAACAGGTTCTACTTCTAATGTATTGCCTAGGAATTACAGATTTATGGAAATGGCAAACTCATACTCCAAACCATCAAAGGTATTCAGGTAATAAATACGAAATGGTACAAGTTCGGCTCGCTTTATTTGCTTTTTAGTATTATTGCCTTGCCAAGAAATTAGTTTTATGGAAATGGAAAACTCATATTCAATGCTATCAAAGGTATTTAGGTAATAATTAAGAAATTTACAGGTTCGGCTCGCTTTATTGCTTTTTGGTAATATTGCCAAGGAACTACAGCCTTTTGGTAATGGAAAACATATTCAATGCAATCAAAGGTATTCAGGTAATAATTAGAAATGTACAGGTTCGGCTTGCTTTATTAATTTTTAGTAATATTGCCAATGAATTACTGTTTTAGGTAAATGGAAAACTTATATCCAATGCCGTCAAAGGTATTTAGGTAATATAACACACAAATATACAATACATAAAAGAACTTAAAACATGCATGGAACATTTAATTTTCATAGAGCTATCTCAATTCGACGATTTTCCAAGTTTGCAATCTGGTTGTTCGTCTCTGTACGTTTCGTAGAACGTATCTGCAATATCTTGAGCAGTATCTTCCAACGAAATGCCGTGAGCGAGGACCAAGTCCACCAGCGAGTATACAGAGTTGTGCATGTAGTTCTCGAAATTGTAAAGGTCTTTTGGGTACTTGTTGAACTCGACGAACCCGAAATGAAGAAACTCCAAGGAAAGCGCGACAGAGTTGCTGCAGTTTAAGATGCCAAACTTGAAAAGGGACCTGTTGTTAAAAGATTTTTGAATGAATAATGTGCTAAAAAAAAAAGTTGTATTTATTTTATTTTGCATTGTCCTGAATGGTAACAGTTTGAGAGGAGATAGTTTTAGGGGATAATGTCGGTTGAATGAAGGCGACAAAAAATAACTTTTTTAAAGGTAGTCATACGCGGATAAACCCTTACCAAACATCGCGACTTATCATCCAAGACGTTACCAAAAGAATTTTCACTTGTCAGTGATTGGTTGAGTGGGCCCACGTGACATTCCAAACCAACCATTGGCGAGTGAATTGCTTTCAGCAACGTTTTAGAGGACGAGTGATAATGTTTGACTTCTGTTTATAGTTGGCCCAACGAACCCAAACCGTATACCAAATTTTTGAACTGACACCAATCTTTTTAATATTTTTAAAATGAACAAAAACAATTAGGAACTACTCTGAAAAGTACAATTCTTAAAATGCATGGGAATTTGACACAGAGTTTAAATATTTTTCCATGATTTTAAACAAAAGTTGCTCCAGTGGGCACGTTTCACATCGTGAGTGACAACAGTTCCAGCTTATTTTTTCATTTTTGGTCCCCCTGGAATTTCATTTCTTTTAACAATACAATATTTTCTTACCTTACTAAAATGAAGTTGTGTTACAAAATTCCTTTTAGTAGAACTAAAGGATTTTCTCTGTTCGTTAATGACGTTAAATTGCTGTCGCACGAATTCATCTCATTTCTCCGCTTAAGAAAAAATATTATCTAAATCGAAGTTTTCTAACAACATTGACTTTTTGGTAATGCTTTGCATACTTAAAATTTAATCGAATAAAAACCGATAACGTTTAATAAATAGCAGGAATAAAAACAAGTTCTACGTAAAAGACTCTGAAATGGAACACAGCAGAAGAAAATAGAGCTTATTTTGAAATTGAAATCGAAGAAAACCAATAGAGGAAAACATTACCAAAAGGATGCAAAAACTAAAAAAACAGTATAGTTACATCATCTGAAACGACCCAATTGACGGAACATATTTGAAAAGTACAGGGAAAAACCCCTTCATCGACAGGGAATATGCTTCTATTGAAATCTGCTTGGCGAGTAGTGGCGATCGGAAACCGGTTTTTCCCTTGGTTCTTCTTCTGTAAGTTCAAGCGTCAGACTATTTTTCGTTAATTTCGATCATAGAGATAGTAAACCCGTGCGCCGCGTGATAAGAACCAAGGTAAAAACGGTTTATTCACACCAGTTTAGGCGATGACTCGCTATCTTCTAAAAGCAGACCTGATGCAGACAGATTCCTATGCATATGCAATGAAGGGGTTCTTCCCCTGCTCTCTTTATTTCTTACCTGCCCACTGTAAGTGCGATGTTCTTGAAATATCCCTGCAGTGACACAGACCTGGCCCGGGCGAGTGCTTGGCCGAAAGTGTAGGCGACAGAGTCGGCGTTGCATTGCTGGTGATCCTCTAGACACTGCTTCACAACCTGTAAGAACATTTTAAGCTTATTTTTGTTTTCATTTAATTCAAAATAATTTTTTAAAAAATGAAAAAGTAGGTATTGACATGCGGTCGATGTCCGTTTGTCTGTCTATCTGTCCGTACCCCCCTTCCAAAATCGGTTCTATCCATCGGATCTTAAAAATTCTGTTTTTGTTAGAAAGGTATATGAACTCAGAAACCCAACTTTCATACTTTTTGTCAGCCTGTCTGTACGTCCGGACGGAAATAAATCTGCTATCTGTAAGCGAATTTTCCATTGAATTAGCATTGACATTCAATTTTGAGTCATTTAAATCACTGTTGCCAAATCAACAATGGCATGCGAAACATTATTTATTTAAAATTATTTGAAGCAAAATAATTTTTTCATGAATCAGTTTGGAATGATGTCATAAAATTAGTGTTTTAAGAAATTATTGTTACCTTTTAACATCAAAGTCACTGGGGTTGTTTCACGTCGGGGATGGCAACGGTTTGTTTTCATTTGTTGTCTGGAATTACTTTTGTTTTGGTATTCAAAAATGTGTTTTCTGAGAATATTATACTTATTATTTTTTTCTGTGCAAAAAATAAAAATACGACTTTTCTTTTTTCAAAATTTTGTCCATACATGCAAAAAATGAATTTTAAAATTCGGACGAAAAATTGCTCGCGAAAACGCTTTCTGGATGTCACGTAATATCTGTCGTCACTAGTAAGTATAAACAAACTTTGAAACACCATATTAGAATCTACTTTATGCATATTTGAAATCTCCGCTTCTGTAAAACCACCTTCCATTATCTTAATATTTCTTATTTTAATAGCCTAAATTAGGTTAAATCAATTTTAATCGCAAAACAAAAAACGTAACGCCGGTTTGTTTATACTTACTAGTGACGTCAGCCAAACGACGTGTTTGTGATCACGTGACGTACCGATGAAAAAACCTTTTAAACGATTTTTATTACTTAATTAAATATTGATTTCGCAAAAAAAAAAACATATGCGTTTGTTATTTTTGAGTTTAAACTATAATTTAAATAATATTGGAAGGTATATTTGCTATACAGTCAAGTACCCTATTCTACAGTACCTTGAAGAGCTTCATGCCCGCCTCGCCTCCACCCAGGGTGATGTTGAGCATGGATTCCTCGTGGAGCACGACGTTGGCCGTGTAATACGACGCCGAGAACGACTCCACCGACGTGGGATCGCCACCGGCGTCCCTACAGCCTCCGTCGTCGTCGGCAGCGACTGAAGCAACCAGTACAGCTGCGACTGCAGCGATCAGCATAGTCTGTGAAGAAGCCATAATGGAGGTTGAAAATCTATTGAGCTATCTAGTTGAGCCTATATTTATTGTGTGTGTGTGTGGAGATAACCATAATGGAGGTTAAAATAAGGAATTACAGAGCCCTTATTTAGTGTGTATGTGGAGATAACCACAATGGAGGTTGAAAATAAGGAATTACAGAGCCTATATTTAGTGTGTATGTGGAGATAACCATAATGGAGGTTGAAATAAAGAATTACAGAGCATATTTAGTGTGTATTTATTTATTTATTTATTTATTTATTTATTTATTTAATTACAACTACCATACAGATCTAGTCCAATTACAGGTAGAGGATAAAAGCAAGGCAAAGCACAAATATAAAAAACTAAAATGGAACACTAAAAGAAAAACAAAAATAAAACTATTAAAATACAAAAGGTCAGTAAAATCAATTAAAAAGATCCATCGTTAAAATTGCAATCAGCTCCAGATCAGATTGCAATCAAAAGATCCATAATATATAACAGGACAACAAAATATACAGTACAAAATACAGACACAAAGACAAATAAATAAACCAAAAAAAAAGACAGAGCATCAGCACACAGAAACAAACAAAAATTACACAAAAAGTGAGAAAATATCAATTTTAAAATTAGAAAAATCATCAAAAAAAAATATCTCTTTTGACTGGCAGATTATTAGCAATATTTATATATTGCAGTATCGGTTGGTTTTTAAGATAATTTTTAGTTAATAAAGGTTGCTTAAATATAATTTTATTACGAGTATTGTATGGAGGAATATATAAATAAAATTCTTTAAGTAAAAAAGGACAATCAATTTTGTTATGAAATAAACTATGAAAAAATTTAAATAATGATACCATTCTTCTGGATTCTAATGAATTTATTTTGTTGTTTGATCTAATTGAGGAGTTCGATGGATATTGCTCATAGCTATTAGATTTAAAATGAATATATCGTAAGAATTTATTCTGTATTCTTTCAATGGTATAGATGAGTTGCTTGCAAGAAGGATTCCAAATGACACAGCAGTATTCTAATATTGGTCGAACTAAAGTATCAAAAAGACATACAAGAACAGATATGTCAGAAAAATTACTGGTAGTTCTTTTTAGCATACCAAGTTTTTTATGCGCCTTTTTTGTTATCTCCTGTATATGCAAATTAAAAGTAAAACTAGAATCATAAGAAACACCAGATCCCTAATACTATTTTTGCGAGCGAGTTGTATATTTGTTGATAGTATACTTGTGAACAAAAGTATTTAGTTTTCTTGTGAATGTAACAACAAAGCACTTATCAATATTTAAAAACAGGCTATTTTTATACACCACGAATGCAACTTGCAAAGTTCACCTTGTAAAATTTCACAGTCAGATATAGTTGAAATACAACGGTAGATTTTCAGATCATCAGCAAATAATAAACATGAGTCAAATAAATCAGCTAAATCATTAACAAACAAATGAAAAGAAGAGGTCCTAAAACAGATCCTTGGGGTACCCCAGATGTACTGACAAAACAATCTGAAAAAGCAGTTTTATATTTTACATACAGAGGTCTTTCTGTTAAATATGTGCGTAACCACATGATTAATTCTTTACTAAACCCAATATTAAATAATTTAATCAATAAAATTTCAAAATCAACAGTGTCAAAAGCCTTTGCAAAATCAGTATAATTACATCAAGTTGTGCATTTAGTTTTAAAGCATTTGAAATATCGTTATTTAAACACAATAAATTACTAGCAGTAGAACGTTTTTTAACAAAACCGTGCTGATCAGGGGAAATACTTGAGAAGTTTGAAGTGAAATTTTATTGCAAATAATAGATTCAAAGATTTTAGCGAAACTTGAAATAATAGCAATGGGTCTATAGTTGTTTATGTCAGACTTTTTACCTTTTTTGTAGACAGGTATAATTTTTGACGTCTTCCAGATATCTGGAAAACCTTAGTTTTTAAAGACAGATTGAACAGTATTAGTAAAGGATAAATAAAACTATCAATATTAGCTTTGATTATATACGATGGAATGCAATCTAAACCTGCAGAACTAGATCCCTTTAAACCCTTAATGCTAATTTCTACCTCAGTGTTAGTAATAAGTTCAATATTGACCGCATCTATTGAGTTTAACAAAAAATTAGAATTATCATAATAATTACACTGTTTGGAGGAACTTTTAGTATAAATGCTAGAGAAATAATTCTTAAAACCCTCAGCAACTTCATTATCACTAGTTAATTCTTCACCGTTACAAAACATAACATGATTTTGATTGCGAATCTGGTCATTTTTGTTACGAAAATATGACCAGAAGGATTTAGGATTAGATTTTAAAGATTTTTCTACAGAATCAATATGACTTTTTCGGGCACGACCAATATCAGATTTAATTTTTTTCCTAATATGTTTGTATAATTCAAGGTCATTTAAGTTATTGTGTTTCCTATACTTTTTAAGATAAATATTTTTTTGCTTAATATTGTTTACGATTTCCCCTGTGAACCAAGTGGGATATTTCTTTTTAACAGCCTTTGATTTTGGAATACATTCATCCAATATTTCAAACAACACAGAATAAAAACTTTCCAATGCAATATTAATAGAATCATAGTTGTTTAAAAAATTCCAATCAACAAGGGTCAATAGTGTGCATAGCAAGTCAAAATTAGCCTTTTAAAATTGTAGGTGTGTATCATAGGATCAAATGCTTCATGTTTACATTTCGATATTCTAGCGATTTTATTGAAATTTATTTGCAACGCAGGATGATACCTATCCTCAGGAGTTATTGGGGAAAGAGGTTGAATGATTGAAGCATCAAATAAGTAAGTTTGATCAGGACTAGATCCAGAATTCTGTTTAAAAAATTTACAATATTATTGCATTGAATTAACTCATGCAATTGAAGAAAACAAATAAATTCGTGCGTAGTAAGGTATTTCCAGCAGGTTTATGATCGGACCAATTAATAAGGGAAGATTAAAATCGCCAACAATAACAAGGTTATCAATATTAGAAAAGTATTCATCTACAACATCATAGAATTCATGAAGTATACTATACTTGCAGAAGGAGGAATATAAATACAACAAACACAAACAGATATATAATTATCAATACAAATTTTCACCCATACCGCTTCACCCGAAAAATCAATGTGAGACACCAACCTAGCTTTCAAAGTTTCTTTGCCGCTATTATACACCACCACCAAGACTCAATCCAGTAAGCTGATAATCGCGATCTTTGCGGAAGATCTCATATCGGCTGTCGAAAAGATCAAATTTAAGAAATCATCATTTAACCAAGTTTCTGGTCAAGCATATTAAGTCATAGTCTTCAGCACTAGAAACTTCAAATATATCACCAAATTTTCCTCGCATTCCGCGAACATTTTGGTAATACAAAGTTATTGGTGCAAATCCAGCTCTCGAGCCACGAACATTCTGATCGCCTGATTGTCAATCTAGAGGACTGGTGGAAGACTGCAAGGGCTTGTCAGCCTCAGATCATCAGAAATGTCGGGCGACACCTCCAAACAGATTTTTTCATCCTTTAGTCTGCCAAAAAATTCCGAGACAATGCAGCCCTCAGGCCACACTGATGGATCAAAGAAGCTTAGTAATGTCATCTTCAAATACTTCAATATGGAACGAAGAATAAGTTTGATATTTGGTAATAAGTTTACGACATAAAACATACTCCAATTCGAGACCATCAAGAGATTCACTTACTTCTTTACCGTGGTACTAGGACTAAGCCTTGACACGAAGACGGCTTTCTTTCTGGGAAATCTCTTGACAATTTTCAAGTTGGAATTCCTTAACGAACCACTAATAAGTGCTCTGGGTTTATTAGTCTTTTTACTTCCTCGATAACTCGCGGTTCCAGTTGGGTTTCAGGTCGAGGTGCGGAATTCTTGATCACAGAGGCATAGTCCAAATTAGCCTTATCTTCAGGTTAGCATCCAAACCATCGGGAATAACATGCCCGGCTGACTCGATAGCCTCCACTCTCTTTGTAATATTCAACTCGAAAGATGTAACCTCGACTCAAGACCTTTGAACAGTCCCATCAGATCGGCCGCAGATACAGAATCATCGGGCATACGTGTCTCACAGCCATGATAATTCGGATAATTTTTTTCAAGTAAAATCTTCAACTCACTCACAGCAGTCTTTGCATCCTCGCGAATACTCCTATCCATATTACATTTGGACTCCAAAGCAGTATCAACTCTAACCAAACATGCCTCAAGAGCTTGCAAAAACACGACCACGCCATCCGCCGCCATCTTGATTTTCGTATGTGGAGATAACCAAAATGGAGGTTGAAATAAAGAATTACTGAGCCTATATTTAGTGTGTATGTGGAGATAACCACAATGGAGGTTGAAAATAAGGAATTACAGAGCCTATATTTAGTGTGTATGTGGAGATAACCAAAATGGAGGTTGAAAATAAAGAATTACAGTGCCTATATTTAGTTTGTATGGGGAGATATCCACAATGGAGGTTGAAATAAAGAATTACAGAGCCTATATTTAGTGTGTATGGGGAGATAACCACAATGGAGGTTGAAAATAAGGAATTACAGAGCCTATATTTAGAGTTGTATGGGGAGATAACCACAATGGAGGTTGAAAATAAGGAATTACAGAGCCTATATTTAGTGTGTGTGTAAAATGGTATCCATTGGATTTTATATTAAAAAACTTTTTAAAGATTTTTAATATAAAATCTTAAATAAAGTTTCTTAATATAAAGGTTTTTTTAAAGTTAAACGTTACAAATTTTTTTTAAGTTAAATTTTTAAGCATATAAACCTTTTACTTCAGATTTTTTTTCAGTAAATTTTTTGTTAAAAGTATTGAAGTAGTTCATTTAGAACTTTATAACATAATACTTACACTCTTAAAACAAATGAGCGGTTTTAACTCAGTCTGAGTTAATTTCCACTCTATTCCGGTGCCGAAAATGCACTTCCCCTAAGGAAGTGGATTTCACTCTTTTGTTTTAAGAGTGTAGGGAGATATAACCACAAGGTCTGTTGAATTAAGGAATCACAAACTTTATTTAAAACCCTCCGATCGTTAGACCCGGCTTTTTCCGTATTTTGAGCATCTGTTTTTCTTACAATAAACTTAATTTTCACATTTTATAATTTACAATTTTTTATTCATAATGTACTTTTTTCTTCTGGAAATGTTTTAAGATCATCTCTTTCAAAATAAATCTGATTCATTTTTTAAAAATAATTTATTTGAAATAAATTAAATTTAAATTTATGCACTGAAAACAACCTTACATATTGGCCCATTTTTTGGCCGTTCGGGAGGTTAATTTTTGTTTTAAAAGAACTCGGTATCCATTTTTCCCTTAAAATAGAGATGACATAGAGAGATGCACGCATTTACTATCTCTATGATAACGTCAGAGTTTACTCCATAAAAAAAATTACTTCTGAAGCATGATGATATTATATTTTATAGATTTTTGTTAACAAATCTGTGTAATGCTTTGATTTTTATTTTTACAACGTTATCAGCTAACTTAAAGGAAAAAACGTCCTACTCGCAAAACTTATTACTTATCTTAAATCTTTTCCTGCCCCGTAGTTAAGTGGGCAACTAAATGAAGCTTAAAAAAGCATAGCTAAAAAAATAAAACTTTATATCGCTTCTAAAACGTAACTCTTTCCGTATCTTTTCATTAAGAGTTACCCAGATACGCTACTGAATTTGCCGACACCCCCCCTTCCCCTTAACCACACTAAAACCTCCCCAATTATCTAAACTCTCAACGATCAACACAAAATATAAAATCGTGTGCCTAAAAATGATAGATAAAATGAATGTGCTCTAATTTTTTAAAAAAATGAACAATTATCTAAACTCTCAACGATCAACTATCAAAACAAAATATAAAATCGTGTGCCTAATAATGATAGATAAAATGAATGTGCTCTAATTTTTTAAAAAAAATGAACAATTATCTAAACTCTCAACAATCAACTATCAAAAGAAAATATAAAATCTTGTGCCTAATAATGATAGATAAAATGAATGTGCTCTAATTTAAAAAAAAAAATTATCTAAACTCTCAAGGATCAACTATCTAAACAAAAATAAAAATCGCGTGTCGAATAATGATAGATAAAATGAAAGTGCTCTAATTTTAAAAAAAAATAAACATAAGTACGCATTTAGAAAATTCATCGATGAAAAAAAATCACAATATTTTTGCTACGTTTTTTATTTTCTTTCGGTTTTTTTTATGCAAAGTTAGAAAAGTTTTTGGCGATCGTGGATTAGGGCGATCGAAATGCCAAAACCTTTGATCTAAAAAAAAACTAAATTTACAATCAAACATTCAAATAAACAAGAATAATATATTTTCCATTTTTAAAAGTGAGTATGTTAAATAACAATTGTAAACGTATGAAATATTAATAATAAAATACCTACCAATTTTTCACCTTTCACATGCAGTTTTTAAACTGTATTCCCAAAAGCCAACTTTGTTTTATTTCGTTGGAAACGGTTCATACAGTGTGGCAACTTTACTTTTACGACCCATCCCATGTGCTCTGTGTTGATATAGGTGTTAAAGGTAAAATAGCGTCTTGAGTAAAAAGTACACGTAGTATTTTTTGACTAAGTCTGAATGGACTGATAAGGTTCTATAATTTATTTATTTTTAATTCATAAAAGATTTTTTTGATTAGCAATGTAAAATTTTTCGATAAAAAATTTGCAATGTAACACACCATTTTCGAACCAAAAGCATTTGATATTGATATAGCAATAAAAGAAAATTATCTCTCCCAAATTAAAAAATATTTATGCAAAATTTAGTAATTAAATTGCCCTTAATTAAGCATAACGGCATTAATTTATTGATATGTAGGGATTTCGTCACTGTCGGGCAAGGGAAACCAAATTTTTATCGTAAAATTTTACATTGATAATCCAAAAAATCTTATATTTCAATTTTCTTTGGATAGTAAAAATGTGTCATAGTTAGGCTTAGCTCTTTTGAAGCTATTTTTTGAAAGTTTAAGAGCAGGTCATGCTGTGAAGGTCTTGTTGCTGTGAAGAGGGTGCAGAATTGTTTCATGCTGATATAAAAGCAGTAGAACACATGATGTTGTTGGCTAAAATAGTCATGTAATATAACATGTTTAATAACAATAGATCATGTAATATAACTGCGTTCAATGATGCCGATTCAAATTGATGCCGTTATGCTTAATTAAGGGCAATTTGTTTACTAATTTTGCATAAATATTTTTAATTTGGGAAGAGAGATTTTTTCTTAATTGCTATATCAATATCAAATGCTTTTGGTTCGAAAATGGTGTGTTACATTTGAAATCCCTTTTTATACGAAAATCACATTTATAATTAATCAGAGTATTTTTAATTGTCCAATGTTTACGTTTAATTTTTTAGTGTTTTCGCTTTATAATTTTAAACTTATTATGTGGCCTGGTCTCGATGGACAATATAGTTTCTTATAATGTAGGCAATGTAACAATTTAATGTTGAGTTCAATTAGGGTCAGGTGGGGTAAAATGGGTCACTTTTCAGCTATTTTCACCTTTAAAGTTCTCTGGCAGTAAAACCAAAAAATATTTTTTTTAATTGCATCTTAACATTGCATTCTTTCAATACATTTTTATGTAGTTTAAGTAATTATTTTAAAATAATAAATGGATTGAACTTAGTTCCATAAGTTGGGACTCATTTTACCCCACCATAAGGTAAAATAAGTCACATGGGGTAAAATGGGTCATAATGCAAAATGATGAGTATATAATAATTTATTATTAGGAAATAAGATTACACTAAATAAGAAGAGTAGGTCAAGAACACATAAATAAATTTAATGATACATAATTGCAATGTTAAATGTTCAAAATAATATTGTTTGAAGTTTTTAAAAAAACTGATCTTCCAAGACTCTTATAACCATCTGACTTTTCTGCAATATCCCCGTCTTCTTTATAGGGAAAAGACATAAAAGTTTCTTTATACTAGATTTTTTTAAACTTATTTACATATAAATCATCCCATCCGCATCAATAAGTGTAATTTGACCAACAAATTATTTAATTGGCTTCTTTCCTTTGTATTCAACTACCACCCATTTCCCAGTCAAAATGTTTAGGTTTTGAAAAAGAAAATCCAAATTCTTAATTTTCTCGGTTATTTTTACCATTCGTTGTGAAGTCCTTCTTGTAAACGCTCCATCACATCTGCTTCCTTCATTACTTCGCCAACTTTATGTCGAACTATTTTCTCTTCTTTTTACAGTTGTCTAACACTGCCTTCGTAAGACTTCATGGCATAGGTGACATATTTGTCAGGATAGCACATTTGAAATCTTTAAATGAAGAATATTATAGATTGGCGTTTTGAATTTAATTAAGCGCTAAGACTATCCGACATAGCTGGTGTTGAACAGGAAGGCCGGGTAGAAATTGAATTTGGTGTAGCTGGTGGTGAACAAGATGGAACGGCTACATCATCTGAAATAACTGCAGGGCCGGATTTCTAAATAGGCTAATTAGGCTAAGTAGGCTGCCTAGAGCGGCGAATTTTTGGG
Organism: Oedothorax gibbosus; assembly: GCA_019343175.1. Taxonomy (NCBI): domain Eukaryota; kingdom Metazoa; phylum Arthropoda; class Arachnida; order Araneae; family Linyphiidae; genus Oedothorax; species Oedothorax gibbosus. The sequence goes on along the minus strand of JAFNEN010001419.1, from coordinate 1,593 downwards.
GAAATTGAAGAAAACAAATAATTTACATTAATGCGTAAACAGTAAATCCGGCCCTGAATAACTAGATCATGTAATATAACTGCGTTCAATGATGGGACATCCGGGTGATCAGAGACTCTTTCAGCCAACAACATCATGTGTTCTACTGCTTTTCTATCAGCAAGAAACACTCCTGCACCTTTAAAGACCTTCACAGCATGATCTGCTCTTAAACTTTAAAAAAATAGCTTCAAAAGAGCTAAGCCTAACTATGACTCATTTTACCCCATCCCCAAAGGAAATACCCCAAAGAAAATTGAAATAATAAAAGGAAAATCGATATTTTTCTTAACTGATTGCCCTGATGTGTTACCTATATGTACTTCTATGATATAAATAAATTACAGTGCAAAATTGAAGCGTTTTCTTAGGGTTAGAAAGCCATACGGTTTGCTCACCACATTGTACTGCTTATAAAAGGATTCGTTCTGGTTGCCAGATTCATGAAATTATCTTATGAAATATGTTTCAAACCCATATTAGAATATTATTGCAAGAATTGGTTCAGAAAAATTTATTCTATGTTAAGTTACATAAGGGCCGTACTTAAAAAGTTACCCATTTTACCCCACCCTATCCTACTTAATAATACACAACAATTTTTAACAACAAACAGTTTATGTAGTATTTAAAAAAAAATATTTAAAATTCGAAAAAATGGAGAAATATTCGAAAAACATGTATTTCTAGTGTCTGTGTTTTGGACTTGTTTGGTAGTTCTGCTCTGTCGGGGTTATGTCCCAGACACACTAAAGACAATGAATACCGGCTTCTTCATTGCATGCATTTACATGTTTAAATAATCTGTAGTAAAAATACTGCTTTTTATTTTTTGATTATATTCAAAATTTATTTTGTTCATCATTTAAAAAAACATTGGAAATCCAAGTTTACCTGCAATTGGCTTGTTTCAGGAGACGTAATTCTTTCCAGCTTTTATTCTAGTCTTTCCTTTGGTTGCTGCTCCGATTAGTTCTCTGTTCCTACTTAGCATGTATTAACCAGTTTCTGCTGGACAGCGAATTTATTTTCATTCAACGTCTCTATTGCCACTCAAGACCTGAAACCTGACCATAAAATATTTTCACGTGCTTCTTGCAAACTAAAAACGTTGCTAAACTAAACTTTGCGAAATATACCGATTAAAAAAAAGCAAAACCGAAACCACGAAACAATGGAAGAAAACCCAGGGGGTGAAAGCAGTAAGATTTATGTCATTTAAAAGTGTCTAATTACCATGCTACAATGACGAATAAAACAACCCTTTTTTTTCTCTGTATTAATTTTGCTGATGGATAATAACATATTACAAAAGTTTAATTGTTGTTACATTAATAACTGGTTTTCCCAATTAGAGGTAAACGAAAGATACCGAAGGTAATTATAGGAATTATGACTTTCAAAACATTCTTAGTTTAAGTGACGTTAAAACCATTTAATCTTCAAAATTAAGTTTTATCTTTCGGATATCGCTTTTTAATAACTTTGAATGATAAATCATTTCTAAACTTGAATCTTTCCCATAAATATGTGAAAATAAATTAAGAATATATT
>JAFNEN010001418.1:17500-29906 GCA_019343175.1 Oedothorax gibbosus | reverse complement strand
CTTAAATTTTTAAAAAAAATTATCACTTTTTTTAAATTTGATGAAAATTTAAGTATGTGAACCATAATCATGCAAAAAAACCCCAAAAAAATTTTAGTAACGCAAAAAAAAAATTTAAATTAAAAAATTATAAAAAAAAACATAAAAAAAAAATAAATTGGTTTGATAAAAAATTTTTCCTTGTAATTTCCCCTTTAATATATAACTATTAAAATTTTTAATATAAAATTAAATATTTTAAAAATTAATTAGGGGCATAAAAGCATTTGACATTTTTTTTTTAATTTTTTTGGGTGATTTTGTGCGTTTATCACAAAAAAAGATAAAAAAAGGTAAGTTTAATTTTATATTTTTTTTAGGCTTTGTATCCTTTTTGTTTTAAAAACTTTATTTTAAAATATTTATTAATAAGGGGAGACCGCGACAAATTTTATTTTTTTCATTTTTCTTTTTGATATTTTTTAAATTTTTTTTTTTTAAAAGAAACAAATGTCATTGTCTTCCTCCATGCTTATCTACAAATTACTTCCCTTTTTTTCCAAAAAAAATATATTTTTGGGGGCAAAAAAGGGGGTTAAAAATCATGTTAGCGAAAACTTTCCCCGTAGGGGGGGAAAATTTTTTCCCAAAACTGCCAAAAAAAGTGATGGGGAAAATTTTCCAATATTTTTTTTTTAGGATTTAAAAATTTTGGGAAACATTTTGTTTTTTTTTTACGCAATTTTTTTAAATAAAATAACTAAAAGGTATCCCGAATATATGTTTTTTTTTTTAAAAAATCATTTTTTTTCCAAAAAAACCCTTTTTTTTAACCCCAATTTTCTTTAATTTTTCCCATTATCATCGGACCCCTTTTTTAAACTTAATAAACTTCCCCTTTTTTTAACTATAGTTTGATGATTTTTTTATAGAGGTTTCTAAGTTTGTTTTTAAAATTAAAAATTTGATAAAAAAATTTTGGTGTAATTACCCCCCCCCCCCTTTTTTTTGAAAAAGAAAAATTAACTCAATCTTTGGGGGCGCAACAGACACATTTTCTTTTAGGAAAATTTTACGATCTATGGCAGTATTTAAGTTTCATAGAAATATAAAACAATTATGGCATCCATTTTGAAAAAATTTACTTGACGAAATTCGCTTCAATGCCAAAAAAAAAAATTACCCTTTAAATGTTTGGTTCGTGCCAATTTTTAAAAGCAAAAAAGATTTCTTAAATTTTTGGGCTAGCTAATTTTTGTTGTGACCTATCAAAAAATTATAATCAAAAAAATTTTACCCTTTAAAAATTTTTTAAAAGCTTTTTTGATTTAATATCTAAAAAATTTAAATATGATTTTAAAAAGCAATTTAGGGTAAAAAAAAATTAAAAAAAAAAAAAATTTTTAAAGGTTCCCTCAAAAAAAATTTCCAAAACAAAATCGTCCACTTAAATAATAAATCAAAACTAGTATGGTAACAAAAATTTGAAAATTTTAGTGCTTTACTTTTAATACGTTTGAGAATATATTTGATTTCAAAAACTAAAAAAATTTGGTTTTGGGGTTAATTGAAGTCCACTAGTCTTCGCTAGGGATTTTGGCGAGGGGGTTTCATATTTGGAATTATCAAGTGGTCGAAATCTGAGGAGGCATAAAACGCAGCATAATAGCGACATCGCATATAAAATTTGCTGAATTTTACTTTTAAAAAAATCAAAGGTATTAAAGTGCTTACTCTACTTTTTACTATCTTTTGAGAATTTAGAAAATGGCAACACTTTTTTTTATATAAAGTGTAATATACTATTTAATAGTAAAAATATAATACATACTAATATATTTAACCCTATTCTCATAAAGAGCTAATGTACCTGGGGTTTTCCCCTACTTTGTTTGTTAAGTGAGTCAGCGAGTTGGTTTCATTGTTATTTGTTAGAAAAACAGTTAGAACTTTGTTAGAGTGAAAAAATTACAAAGTTTAAAAAATTTTTTGTTTTTTTAAAAAAGTTTATATGAAGTAGAATATCATCTACTTCACAGGAGAGCAACTTTTTATTTATACTTATTAAAAAAGAAATTTTTCAAAAATTTTTTTTTAAAAAAACATGTAAAATTATATAATTTTGTAAATTTTTTGATAAAGTATGAAAATCGAAAAATGTTTTTTATGGAAAAAGGGAAAAGGGCGATTCTAAAAGTGTAGCAACAAGAAAGTGATAATCCCGTTTTCGAAAAAAATTATGTAATCATTTTATTTTTTTTTTTTAGGAAATATTAACATCTCAGAAAAGAGGGGGGGAGGGATGGGCTGCGGCATACAGTGCAGCAAGGAAAAAAGGGCGTCAGTCCGGGACATGAAAATTGTAAAAGAAAAGCAAAAAAAAGGAAAGAGGGGTCGGGCCAAAAAAACCACGGGGCCCGGGGTCGAAAAACAACATGCAGGAAAAGGGGGCCCGTGGCCCCAAGAAAGGCACTGGCCCGGGATGAAAAAGCTAACATGCAGGAAAAGGGGGGCCGTGGCCAAAAAAAGGGACTGGGGCCCTATCAAGAAAAAAAACATGAGGGGAAAAGGAGGGCCGTGGCCAACAAAAAGGCATGGCCCGGGTCAAAAAAAAGCAAAGCGGGAAAGGGGGGCCCGTGGCCCGCAGAAAGCATTGGCCGGTAAGAAAAGCTAAGATGCAGGGAAAAGGGGGGGTAGGGGCCCCCAAAAAAAAGGCACTGGCCGGGAAAAAATGAAAACAACGAACAGACCGTCAAATCTAAAAGGGGGGAAGGCATTGGGTCTGGCGACAGCACTATAAAAAAAAAGCCCCGGTTTATTTTTTTCCCCTGGGGGTGTGTGGAAAAAAAATAAAACCGTAAATATTTTCTATACAAAAGCTTCCCCTTTTCCCAACGTAGGGACTTTACTGCTTTCAAAATGTCTTTTTAAATATTTTAAAAAAATTTATTATGAAAAGAATATCATCTATTAAGGAAGCAACTTTTAAATTTTTAGTACTTATTAAATAGAAGTTCTTTCAAATTAAATTTTTTTTAATAAATCAAGTAACCAAAGCACCCAACGATTTTTTTAGGAGGACATCGTACGCAGCGTGGCTTTGAAAAATTCAAGTGCATTTATACAAGGGTTTATTTTTCGGGGTTTTCGGTGCACAGACGCTCCCCTTTTTGGCCAGTTTTTTGGCAATGCCCGGCACAAACCTGGGACCCCTTTGCATAGGCTACAACAAAACGTTCTCGCCTACGCGAAAACCACAATTGTTCCAGGTAAGCCTTAATTTTGTTATATTTCTTATTAAATTTGTTATCTTTTTTTAAAATTATCATTGAATGTATATTTTTTTTGGAATAATGCAAATAGCACGTAAAAATAATGCCAGAACATTAGGCCTAATGGCTTGAGAAGTTAAAGACATCGGCATAAGTTATTTAGATTATTTTTTTTTCAGCAACCTCATTCCTCATGCAACCAAAGCAACCTCATTCTTTAGTATGGGGGATCGGTATATGCAAAATAAAATGGTCTTTAATTTATTCTTATTAAGTAATGAAATACGATCCAATTGTTTTCTATTTTATTAATTTTGGTTAATTCCTAGTTTCGGTATACGGCGACTTTTTATTTCTCGCCAAACTCGTTGGCGAGAAAACATCGCGGTAGCGACGCGGGATTAGACGATGCTATTCGGAAACCGCGAAGTCACAACTGTTGCCAGATTAGAATTATTTATCTGCTTTTTTTTTGTCGCCAACGTTCAAAAAGTCGCCGTATACCGAAACTAGGATTTTTTTGTAATACAATTGCTTTTTTTAAAAAATATTATGTATATGCCAACAAATTCTATCCCGAGGTACAGCATGGCGTTGCACCTCGGAACACACATGGTTTTTACCTTGGAATGCATGACGAAGTTTAATCATGGTTTCATGAGAAAAAGAAATTAATACAACACTCTGCAATATATATCTAAACAAAATTATTCAGAAATTATATTAGTCTTTTTTGCGTTGTGAATATACTATTGTGATATATACAAGACGTCATTCCAAACTGATTTATATCACAAAATATATATTTCTCAAGTTTTATTTTTATTTTAAATAGTTTCTCGTGCGTGTTTGACGAAATGGCAACATTGGAAATATTTAATAAAAAAGGAATTTTCCTGTTATTTGAATGGAGATTAAATTTTTAGTTTTTTGAAATATATTTCTTATTTAAAATTTGTAATAAAATTTGGGATATAGCCTGATTTTGCTTCAATATTTATATCCCACTTGTCGGTGATACTTGTGGTTCGTTCTGTGAAATTGGGTGATGGACTGAACAATTATAGACTGAATACTTTTTTACGTTATAAATGTAGTGAGGAAGATAAAAAATATCATTGAACTATTGAAATAGATATTAATAACTTGAATTAACCGCTGCATAACTTTTTATGTGAGTGAGGATAGTAATACAAAACAGCATATTGACCTTGCTGCCATCTGTGAAAAAGTGAAATATATAATTTTCAAGTTCTTGCATTGCTCACTTGTATTTCATATTCGTGTATGTTTGTATATTTTCAGGCAAAAGCAGACGACAGCACATGCTTATTTTCCGAAGATTTGGTAGTGGAAGAGTGCGAGTTAAGTCCCCCCTGTTCTGTCGAAGTCCCAACAGGATGGAGTATCATAGGGAAAATGTTATACATATATAAATATGCGATACTATTAATTTTTGCATAGTGTAAAAATAGTTAAGCTTTATTTTTTGTTATGAAGCTGTAGCAGCAGCAGGTCTGATAAAATTGCAAATGGTGATTGAAACCTAATTGTGTTATTAAATGTTTACGTGCTTTTCAGTTAATGTTATTATTGTTTTTAATGTAAAATAAAGCTCTTAGTTTTAAATGAATGAAACTATTAATAAAAATGTTTTAAAAGTGCAACCTATAAGGAGTTTCTATTGTTTTCAGTGATTCAATAAAAAAAAAATTATACTACTGACACTACTGTACTTTTATTGACAAACTCTGATGTTTACAATCGTAGGATATTTTTTTTAATTAAATATGTTTAAACTTTTAAGGGGTTTATTGTTAATATGAGTTTCCAAACTGTAAAAGTTATGTTCAGTTACTCCTTTATATCTTAAATTGTGTATGAAAAGTGTAAATAACATTAAAAACAATAAAATTAAAGTTAAGAATTACACATAACAAGACTATATTTTCCTCATTTTCATATATCAGTTTAATTTACGAATTTTTGTATATATATATATATATTAAGAATATTTTTGTGACATAAAACAGGTACTTTTTTTAAAAAAAGAAAGGAATTGTACATTATTAAATGTTACAAACTAAGTATGTTTATCATTTATAATAAAGTACTTGTGTTAATTTGAAATTGATAGAATGCTGTTAACTCTTTGCTCCAAGCATGCTATTTATATTTTTATTTAGTAATTAAAATTTACATTCAGGTTAAAGTTACTTCATTTAACAAAAGTTTAATATCTTTTAAAATTGAAATCGTTACAAAATTTTTGCTTATCTCTGAATGAGTTATAGGTTAGTGGATTAGAAGGAGTTAAGTTTATAAATGATTAAGTTGGACATTCAAGAAAATAATAATGAATAGAAAAATATATTTTAAAAATAAAGAGAAAAAATTCTAATGACAAATGTCTAAAATATCAAATTATAAATTTAGTTTATATATGTATATGAGTGTCTTGAAGGTTAGATAGAAATCTGTTTTAAATCAGAAGATGGATATACCTCTTATTTTTCTCATGTTTAGCAAGAAAATGTTTTCGGTATTACAGAAATTATTTCTTCATAAAGTTACAGATTTTTTTGTTATCAGTAATTGTACTAAGGTTACTTAGGTAATAATCGAAATGTATTGGTAAGATCCTTCAATTTAAAGATTACGTTGAATAAGTGTATTTTTTAAAGAAATGTAAATAATTGTATTGTATTAAAGAAAATATGAAGAATAGAAAAAAATAATATGGTCAATGAAAAAATACTTGAAAGGCTTTGTATTATTACCAAGCTACCTTCCACAATTTCTGATTTAAAAAATCATAGGATAACAACATTTTCCAGTTAGAAATACAGAACTATTTTCTGTGATGGTTGTTACACTACTTAACAGCTTCTCAGTAAAAGTGCAGGTAGAGTATCTAACGTTACAGAGGGTGGGACTATCGTCTTTCAATATACTAATAATTTAAAAGCGAATATAAAAGAAAAAAAAGTATTTGTAGTTCTACTAAAGACTTCTTAGTAAAAATGCAGAAAAAGCACATGTAAAGCTACTACAAGTTTCTTAGTAAACATATAAGCAGAGCACTAGTGAAGCTGCTTATAGTTCCTTAGTAAACATACAGAAAATACCCTGTAAAGCTACTACCAGTTTCTTAGTAAACTTACAGGAAAGCACTGGTGAAGCTGCTTATAGTTTCTTAGTAAACATACAAGAAAATCACCTGTAAAGCTACTGCAAGTTTTTTAGTAAACGTACAAGCGAATCATCTGTAAATCTATTACAGTTTTCTTAGTATGGTTACTAAGGAAATGTATGTGTTACTTACTAAGTTTAATGCAGTAAGGTTACTAGAAAAGTTCATGGCATCTGAGTTTCCTAGAGATTTTCTAGTAATACTACAGATTTTTTTTTACTGTGTAGGCTTCTCATAATCCCTAATATATAGTACATTTGTTTATGATTTATAAGTATACAGCGTATTATTACGCATCAATTATAATTTAATTCGCCATTGGCCAATTAAATTGTCTAAAACTGCAAAACAAAAATGACTCTAAAATTCATGTTTTAAACCTTTTTAATAACCTCTGAAATATACATCTCGTTGATAACAGAATACGATAACAATGGAAGAGTGCAGAAGAAAACCCTCTTCATCGACAGGATATCTGTCCGTATCAGGCCTATTTTGCGACGATAGCGAGTCATCGCCTTAAACTGGTGTAAATAAACTGGTTTATCACTTAGTTCTTCCCTCGCGGCAATCCTGATTCACGCGAGACACCAATCCCGCGTTTATACCACGAGAGAAGAACCAAGGGAGAAACCGCTTTTCCGTCGCCAATGTCTGCCAAGCAGACCTGAATAAGGGAAGATATCATAATCAATCAAGGGTTTCTTTCTTCATTTCTAATGTGATTACAGAACAGGCGTACTAAGTTCTAGACCAGTGGGTAGCTGGCCTCAGTTGCTATACCGCATTTGTTTTCTTTGTTCCGGACCATCTTGATGTAACCCTGCTCACCCCAACTGGTGCCCCAACTGAAAAAAAAAACAGTTTTCAAAAAATTATTTGAGTTACAATTAGGAGTCACTATAGACATTGACTCTACTAACGTCCCCACAACTGGGCCGCAGACATCGCAGTACTGGGTCGTGGAAGTTTGGGATTAATGTCTTTTTTTTTAATTTTGATGTTCTTTTACGATTTCTTAAAAAAAATTGTTTCAGGGTAAAAAAATTCCGGTGCAAAAAAGGTTTCTGCACAGAAACGAATTCATGCACTATAAAATTCTGTGTTCATAAAAAAAGTTTTTTACAAAAACCATTTTCTGGACAGATGTGATCAAAGGGGCCGGGGAATATTCAGAAAACACATTTTTTAAAAAAATTTGGTTTTGAACACGTTTTTGAGAAATCAGTGATCTGGATGTCATCAATATAACTACTACTGATGATTCGCTATGATATCTGGCGAAACGGGGTCGCTGCTGTAGAATAAATGGATTTCCAGTTCAAGTTGTGCAAAAATAGTTAGGAAAACTAAAACATATCTTCGAAAACATAATCCCGATTTCTTAAAAGTTGGTTTTGTGTTTTCTGGTTTGGAGGAAGAGCCGTTGCCTTAATGTGTGAACTGCCTTGAAAAGCTATCAAACGAATGCATGAAACACTCCAAATTTGAAAGACTTCTTATTGAAACTAAGCATCCTGAATGTGTAGGAAAATCTTTGCATTTCTTTAAAATCAAGAAGAGAACTTTTTCAAGACAAAATCCACTATAGAAAAATCTTCCAAACTTAACACTCTGACCACCCGAATTTCTTATGAGCTATCTTTGTTGATTGCGAAGAAGAGTTCAGATCGCACTGCTTCTTCCCTAAAACTAAGGATGAAATCCAATGGATCAGAAACCCCTTTGTAGAAAAGCACATAAAAAATGTGAAATTGGCATCATGCGAGGAAGACTTATTAATTGAAATATCATGAAACCAGACCTTAAAACCACTTTTTAAAGAAAAAAACAATTGGTCTCGCTCAGGATGGAAGTACGACAAGACTATCCAGCTATTGCCCAAATTTCATTGAAGGACTTGATAGTCTTTTCGACTATTTTTCTCTGCGAGCGAGTCTTTTCAACTTTAGTTTTCCTTAAAAATAAATAGAGAAATAAACTTAATGTTGAGAATGACTAGCGCCTTAAATTGTCTAATTTGAATCCGGATATTTTCTCTCTTATGGAAGAAAAACAATGCCAGAAATCCCATTAAGATTTTGTAACTGATTTTCAGTAATGGTTTTTTAAATATAATATATTTGCTTTAGAAAAATATGTCTTTATAGTTTTTGTACAATTTCTTTGCTTATTAAGGGGACTCAGTACCACATAAACTTTTTTTTATTTATGGCTTTTTGATTAAAATTTCTTTGGTTTACTATGTGAATTAACACATAAAAACAATGTATTTAAACAACTTCGAATATTTGAAAAGTTTTTTAATTAATTTTTTTTCTTAAACAAAACATTTAAAAAATGCTAAAACTTTTTAAATTACTAATATTTTAACACCAAATTTTTTCCCTAGATACTTTAAACTACGATACATAAAAACTGGCTTCCAAATTTGATGCATAACCTGTAATTGTTTTGTATAAAAATTGTTTGAAAAAGCCCTGAATAGTTTCTAAAAATGAAGATGTTCTCACTTTAACATTAAAAAAAAACTATAACTCCAAAAATTAATTGGAAAGCTTGTTTTAATAAATACATATATTTTAATGTACTCACAAAAAAGTAAATTACTGAATAAATAATTAAAAAAAGTTTTAGCGTTTAAAAAAGCATTTATAGGGAAACTGAACACTGAGAAAAATGCATTTAAAGTTTGAATCTCCGTAACTACAAACTATAAAATTATATACAGCCATTTAACTTAAATATAATTTTCAACATCAATTCAAAAATTAAATTATTACAAATTTAACTATATTGCTTAAAAGAAAACATAAAATTTTATTAAAATAGCGAAAGCTATCATGTAGTTTTTATATAAATTTCAGTTAATATTGGACAATTTATTCAGTATTCTTGCCATATTGACATAAATTATTTTAAATAAAATGAAGAATGAATCAGTATAAATAGAAATAAGTTAATTAGTAGATAAAATACCCCCCGAATAATTATCTCGAAATCGTAAAAAAGTTGAATAATCTCCTGAAATCATTTATAAACACGTTTTTTGGGTAATTTAAGCGTTTCCGGCTGTCCATTTCTACCCTCCTTAAAATTTTTTGTTGAAATAAAACTAAAGCATTCAAATAAAATGTTTTGTGAGGTCATTGACCAGCGCCAGCATACTTTTAAAGAAAATTGTGCTAAATTTGATGATTTCGTTTTTGTTTTCAGTACTACCATCCCATATAAAAATACAAATAACTTTTTTAAAAAAGCAGTTACACATTAGAAATTTTGCAAACAAGTTCAGAAGATTTCAGAAATTAATTCCAGCTGACAAAAAAATTCGCAAATTTTGCTATTTTTGTGGTACTGAGTCCCCTTAAAAAAGTAGTAAGTGGGCCTCCTAGTTTGTGTTTACGAAATTGGTGGGCCGCACAAGTCAAAAGGTTGGGAACCTTTGGTCTAGAGGGCATTCAATGGGCACTAAAGCGGTGAAACAACATCGTTCGCTAAATCACCAAGACCGCACATGTTGTCGTTGGAATAACACAGAGGCATTTTGCGTTATTCCCCCTTAAGTTATTCTTTTATTGTTGCTGTTAAAGAATTACATTCTTTGTGGAGACAGCTGTAATGAAAGACAAGGCGGATTAGAGGGGGGGGGGGCGGGGGTGGGGGGGCGACCGCCCCCCCCGAGACCCGAGATTTTTTAATGCGTAATAATCGAGCTACATATCACGAAATATCACCAGGAGAGGAGAGTGGTCAAAAAAATTTCACGTTATTAAAAGACGCCCCCCCCCCCCCATCAAAAAATTAAGACCCCCCCCCCCCCCCCTTAATAAAAATCCCAACCAATGTCAGTGAAATGTGCCCCTTTCTTCCTCATCGTCTGCTGGAATTCGGTCCTCCCAAAGGGAGAATTTAAACAGACACGGGGAATTGGGAAGTATTTACTTTACTCGGCGAGCGTTGATGTTTGAATGTTCTTGGAAAAAGTTTTCCCTCGATTTCAATACTTCGGAGTGGGGGGGAGCGGTTTTTTTCAGGGGGGGGTGGCGTTATTCGTGCGATAAAATTGGATAAGCACTGCCAAACAAAAATTGTGTAACGATACCATGATTTTTTTCTTATAACATTACAACAATTCTGAAAATCTGATAATTTTTCAGAATTTCATTTAGTTTACTCCGTTTGGTGCAAGTTTACACCAACTTTGAAGTGAACGTTACTCCATAAACTTCCATATTTAAACGTGTCATTTTACATGTTGAACCCCTCTATTGAATCCCGGGTATAACGATTCTCCGTTTTTTGCTCTCCTTTCAAATGGTCCCAACGAAAACCCTATATCGTCAATGTATTTTATTCTTGACCCTTGATGGAAATCCTTTTCACTTAATAATTTGTCCGACTTTCGAAATAAAGGTGATTTTAAAAAGTAATAATAATATAATATACTTCAGACGCTTAAACTGGGTTAAAGAACATATTGATACTTTTTAAAGAATGGGAAAATGGTTTAGTCCATGCTGCATGACCATGTCCAATTATTCATTTCTTATATTCAAAAGAGGGTTAAAACAAAGATTGTTAACTCTTCTAATTCTTTTATTATGGGAAGGAAAAAGGCAAAAGAAGATAAAAAGAGCGGAAATTTGATGTAAGGATATATCCGCGTGACCCTTCATTCTTTTTGTGTGCAAAAAATAGCAAAATCCGAATATGCGATTAAAACTTCTAGTAAAAATTGATTTTTTTCTGAGAAGTCTATATGTATGTTTTCGAAGGTCCTAAATATGAATATGAGGTTAGATACTTCGAAAAATGTGAGCTTGTATAATTCTAAGAAAAAAATGCCACATAATAATTTGGTTATGGTATTTTTTTCGTCAGATTTGTTTCTACGCATTTTTTAAAGTCGAAAACTTAAATTTCTTTTCAGAATCTCCAAAACCATATTCGTGTATACATTTTGAACACAATACATATTTTTTTTATACAACGGGCATTTTGAAATTGATGAATGAAAATTCTGCACATATGAAATTGTTAAATTTCATTATTAGTAAAAAAACACCCTAATTTGTAATACATAAAACAAGTCATTTAAACTTCAAAACTTAATTATTGAATATTATATTATTGTTCAATTTCATTATAAAACTTTTTAAAAAAATGTCTATCATGTACTATACAGAGATTACATATGCTGATTGTGGAGTTACCACACGGCCCTTATCCATGTATGATCTTAATACTATTTTTATGACTTAAAACTACTAATACTTTTGTAATACTGCTTTTTGTCTATGTAAAATACATAATTGAATAAGAAAAACGAGCTTAGTTATCTGAGCCCGAGCTTAGTTACCCTTTAAATGAATTTATTTTGTTAACGCGTTTTTTCTTGAATAAGTTTTGGATGTAGTATATTTTAAAGATATACAGTAAACTCCCGATAATCCGCGGGTGGATTATCCGAGGGCCCCTGTCACCCTTTCCCCCCCTGCAAAAATAATACATTAACTAAACGCAGACAAATGAAATTTATTTGTTTCAAAACTTGTTGGAAGAATGTATTCCAAGAACAACGAATCCCTTTGAATACATTCAAAAACGATAAATACATTTTAAGGCCGAAGAATGCATTATAAGAACAACGAATGCATTAAAAAATAAGAATGACCATAGAAAACTTGGTGTGTGCTAAAATGTGTTCGGCCAGGTGCACATCACGTGCAGATTTTTGTCAAAAAGCGTCACTTGTAAAAGAGACTGCTCGCAATTTTAATTTAACTGCTTTGCGTGATTTTGACAGTAACGAAATGAGTGAGAAACGAAAATAAGTTGTGATCAGGAGCCAGAAGACAATATATTGAAGAATAAAGTAAGTCATGAAAAAGCTCTTTCTAACATAAGCGAATTTATAAAATTAAACAGTTTACTAAAGATTGCATATTTTAATATACCC
>JAFNEN010001418.1:0-12500 GCA_019343175.1 Oedothorax gibbosus | reverse complement strand
TGAGAGTGTCCACGGGACTTTAGTGACCCCGGGTTTATAGTGCAACGACAATTTAACTAATCTTTCTACAGTATTTGAATCCTTTACCTTCAGCATAAGAGCAGTCCACAAGGTTCTGTTCGCTGAGAGAGACCAAATTCCCGCTTTTTCTGAAGTGCTGTCCTTCCAGAGACCCAGTTGCGGAAAATGCCCAGCACGAGCCGCAATCTTGCTGCAAAGAAAAATGCGCTAACATTCGTAGTAAGAAATGGTCTACATAAGATGACTGATTTATTAAAACGTATGCCCTTGAATCTAATTGTGATTTTCCTATTAATTTTTTTTGCACGATTGAGAAAAGTAAAGGGACATATATTGGTACATTTTCAATTCGCGTTCGCTAACGCTAACGTCGCCAAGTCGTAATTTGATATTATATTATTTTGCCACAAAAAGTCAAGTTCCCTTCTTTTGAGTACATTCTCTAGAGCTAAATGTAAGTAAGACTAAATTAAAAACGGTCTTAAGTGAAACCCCACAGGAGGGCTCATATGGTTTGACCAAAAATAAAGGGGGTCGTTTCTTTTTGGGCCTGATATGAGTTGTGCCCGCACTAATCAAGTGAGTCCATATAGACCCCACATTAATGTCCTACCTTTGTAGTTAAATTTTAAAAATGGTTACTTACCTGATCTTTAACTTTTGTAACGTATCCCTTTGTTCGCCAATCTACAGTTTTTGGAAGTTCTATGTTCTCAGGCGGTAACCACGTACTGCCGCCTGTAACGTTCATTTTTCTTTTGTAGCCTTTTAATTGTCTTGAAAATTCTTCCGGAGTCTGCAAGATATTTGAATAACTAAAGATCACTACTTCAATCGTCTTCATAGAATTAGCGATCGAAACTCATTAAGTTTAATTTTGACTCTTGTAGCAAAATCGGACCGTAGCGCTTTCAAACAAATAGTGAATATTAACTACTCTACAAATTAATTACATAAAGTTTAACCATGTTCTTGAGAATGTAAGTAGTAAAAAGAGTACTTCGTCGATTGATGGATGATTTTAATAAAATCTGACGAGAGCTTTCATAAAAAAACATTGATTCCGTAAAACTTAATAGAGCTGTACCAGCCGTTTGTTACTTCCCGGCATGCACTGCTTCCTTGAAGGCAGCTATGCCATTTGGTATTCATCTTATACCAGGTTTATGCCATTAAGGACCACTCTGCCGAACTTGAGACAATACGCCCTTTTTAAGGGAAGGAGGGTAATTGCGAATTGCGTTCAAAGATTTTACCCACATCTAAACTTTAAAGAACGAGTCCATTTTGAGAACTTAGCTGTGGTCTGGTTCTTAAACCCTCTAGTGCGTACAGTTACTATTTGGCAACATACACTTTAATCTATTTTATAATTTAATAAAATATAAGATATTTCCCAAGTTCGGTAAATTTAGCAATTTGTCATCTATTGGAAAATATATTGATGCTTTAGAATGAAACGTTTAAGGAAAAAATGATTTTATATTGTACAATTTAAAAGGATACATTTCCCCAAAACTAATGCATCATTCGCAAAACTAAGTCTATGGTGCAGGCAATGTTTAAATAATTTAAATAATTAAGTTCTAGTTCAAAAAGATTTTTAAAAAATACTTTCCCCTTAATGTATAAGCATCAAAGTATATTTTTGCGGAGAAAAAAAATAATGCATTAGTGTTTTAAAAGGTTAATGCATAACGACCGAGGCAGTTGAATGCTCTCTTGGCCCATAGTGATTTCGGCTAACAAATAGCGTAGTTACACCAACATTTGCCCTCATTGCCCAGAAACAATCTCACTGTCTACCCAACTCATCTTCAGCTGCCCAGTAATCCAGGCCAAACTATTTAACATCGGCATAAAAGACCCAGTGCTACGGTATACAGATAGTATTTATGAGGAGGCCCAGTGGCACAGTGGTAGCGCTTCGCATTGCCACGCCACAGGTCCTGGGATCGAATCCGGGATTGGCCAAGGTTGACCCATCCTTTCATCCCTTGAGTGGGTCGATAAAATGGGTACCAAGCATCTTGAGAACTAAACACTGGGGGTTCCGCGTGAGGCTGACCACCTTACCGGGACATATGTCTAGCACCCCAGAGCCCTAGGTCGCAAAAGCTGAAATGGGCACGGCAGGCCTTGGCCCAGTAATTGGCTGTTGCGCCGAGGAGTTTAGTTTTTTTTAGTTTATGAGGTTGCAAAAGCTGTCGTTGAAAACTTCGGAGCCATATAATTGCACATTATCATGGTCACGACATCAGCATAATCAGAACCCATAGCGACCCGAGCCCCTCGGGTACCAAGGTGTACCCGAGGGGTCATACCGCCAAGGCTGTCACGACTCTGTCTATACGGACTCTATTGAATGCCATCCTCACCAGATCCGAGTACTTGTTTAGTCCCTTCCTGTACGAAACGAGCCCCATGTCTGCTTTGAGGTTGTGAAGTCCAATGGCGATTACGCGATCTTCCCAGATGTGACGCCTCGCTCTTTCCTCTTGATTGTCGTAGGTCTTGCCAAAAACTTCCTGAAAAAGACACGGAATTCAAATTAATAGCTGAATATAACAAGTAGGCTTATAACACAATCCGTCACTTAAACCACTTCCACGCAACATTTGTGCTCAACAGAGAAATAAAGTGCCAAACACAGCATTTAGTTCTATATTAATCATTTACACGGTAAATTTTAAATTGCATTAAAAACAAAAGCAACAAAGAAAACTTATCAAAAGAAATAAATAGTACTTAAACTTCAATATTTATTGATAAAAGCTTCAATGTAAATTAAAAAATTTGCTTGCTTTTAAAATAAAACGAAATAGAACGTCCCCTGTCTGTTTCGAAATAAATTTATGCAAACTATCAAAGAATAATATTTTGATGCATATTATGACGTCATCCAAACTGACTTCATCACAAAGATAAATTTCCCTTTTTATTTATTTTAAATAAATAAAGTTTCTCATAAGATGATCGAGTGACAATGATGTTTGAAAGAATTGGAAAATGGCCTTCAAATGCATTTTAAATGGGTATTAAATTGGTACATTTCAGTGAAAGAAGAAGCGTGTACAAAAATCTTTCTGCATCTTTTTACACCAGTGGTTTAAATAAGATGGAGATGCTTGGCGAGAGAAAAAAAAATTGAAGCCAAATAATGAACCGCACATAAACCTTAAGGTAGTGTACACCGCGAGTTTAAAATAAAACAAACCGTTCATCTTTCAAAGCAAACCTCATTATTTAAATTTTTATCAATGGGCTGTTTTAACACAAATAATAAAGATTGGAGCGATTGTAGGCTGATTTATGTACATACATATTTTTATTTTTATTATTTCTTTCAGTTTTATATACTGTCACATTTTTCTGAAATAGCTAAAATTTCTGTATCTTTCCTTTGGAGATTTTTATGCAACGACAATTTTCACCAGTGCAGATGATAAATTTAAAGAAAATATATATTACCTTAAAGTTTTCCCAGTGTTCATCAAGTTCTGGAGTAAACGTCATCGAGTTGCATGACGTTAAGAATCCAAGGAGGAGGATGAACTTCATGTTGTTAGCCACTATAGAGAAAATAAGTGACACCATGTTAAATAAGTTTTTTATTTCTGCTTTAAGGCCCGTTTTACACACAATCTGCAAAATTTGTCGGACACCGTGAAAAAAAATCAGAAAGTTTCTTAATACATGGGCAGCTACGTGTATGTAATTTTCCGAAACTCGTTTTTTTTTTTAAATATCCCTGGGTCAAAATTAGACCAGTTCCATAATGTTTGTGACCCTGAGAAAGTCCAAAAATAAAAGTGGGTCGTCGTTGATGTCCTTCCACGTCAAACCGAGGCAATGGAGTATGTGTTCGGGTCTGGCTTGAGCACTTCCACGACAGTTGCAGTCTGGGAACAGCTTGGTTCCGGCCTCAAACTTCAAACTCTTTGTGTGTCCCGTCCTGAATCTGGAGAGAGCAGTTTGGTCTTGCCTGCATAGTTGCAATTTAGAAATCTTGCCTGGTTTCTTAGCGCCATACCAAGAGTGCTGTTATATTCAGAAACGTTTTGGTGCATTTCAAAAATGCTTTAAAAAATTCTACTATTTCCCACTACAAATCTGATTCATAGAATAATTGGAAGTAGGTGGGATTCAAACCTCTCTCCGGACTCTTGAGAAGGTTCAATCGTCTTAACCTTTAGCCCACAGAAGTGTCAAAATGGCGTCTTCTTTCCCTCTTTCTGTCGTGCTGTCAGAGATGGGATGGAATTATTTGCGCTTGAGGCAGAGGCATTCAGCTTCTTAACTTTGAAAAGGAAACGTTTCCCAAATGATCAGAAACATATGCCATTAACAAGAGGTCTCTTTTATTTTCAGAAACATTTCAGTTGAGGAAAGTTCGGAAAAGGTTTCTGAAATTTTATCGGTGCCGCGTGAATTACAATTTGTTTGTTGGAACATAACATTGGAAGACTAAACATTGGTTAAATTAATGTATTAAGTTTACTGGACCTTTCACATGCGACGGGAAAAATATCGCATTCAAGGTTGCACACATGATACACTTATAATTGGAATGCCTGTCTGGCCATAAAAAAAGTATTCAGTGATAACATGTTTATAAATGCTTTACACTTTATAACTATGGATACATATTCTTTTTAAATGAATTGAGTTCTTGAAAATACTTTGATACTTGCGTTATTAATACTGATATCATTCAAAAGCTAATGTGATACCATTCAAAATTCTATGATTCAAGTACTTTTTTATATTTTCGAATACTTACAAAAATACTTAACACAACGCAAGTAAAAATGATAGACACAACATATAAATATTTTTTTATTATTAAAAAAAAAATTCAATGATTAATTTTTATGACATAACTTATATTCTACAATATTCATGTATGATTAATATATAAACTTATGTATGATTAGTTAATTTTTTTTACATCAATCATATGCAAATGAATTTACAAATTTACAATGCTCACAAATTCGGACAAAATTATAAGGTTCACCATGGATTTTAATGGATTTAAATCTAAAAAAATTAGTTATAATTTGGTTATTGCTTAAATATAAAATAATTTGTTACACAATTGATGGAGTTCATTGGAAATATAATTGGAGTGCTTTTATTTGGTAGTAAAAAACACCTTGCAATTTCCTAAAATGTATTACAAATAAAGTAAGGAAAAGCAAACTACTAAAAGTATTTTTTGAAATTTTAAAATATTTGTTTGCAAATTTAAATAATTTGTGATATTTGGTTAACATTTAAAACACAACAACAAAAGTTTTTCTCAAAAGTCCATATTTTTGTATACCTAACAATTCTGAGACTATTGCAAGCGTTATGCATCCTTCTTATCACTCTCCATCATTCATAACATGAAATAAAACAGACCAAGTACTTAAATGACTGTACTAATGTTTTGGGGTTTAATCCAACTTTGGATATTTATAGTAACGTTTGTTTAAAATCATCACTGTTATGTTTCAGCTACTGCAGTATGTGTTTTATCTGGCCCTTGTTTGGTAAAAAACAAAGACAGACCATGCACTATTAAACCAATCGGACAACTTCCCAAATAAAATTCTATATATTTATTCATAAAATATAACTTGAAGTATGATTACATATATAGTTCTTAGGTTATTTATGTGAAAAAAATCTTACCTATTATTTGAAGTACCAAGTAAACTTTCGCGTAACCTCAAGTGAAATGCCGCTTGTTCGAAACGAAACTCGATAACGATATCTTTGTTTAGATTTTTTTATTCATTTTTTTATTCATCTTGCCTATGTGCTATGTTATCTGTAGTTATATACTTTGAGCTTGTAATTTTTTCTCGTGGAAATCTATAACTTAGTAAAAAAACAAAGGATAAAATTCAAATACTGTGACACAGAATACCAGCTGGTTTTTAAACGGTTAGCAATATTATTGGCAACCAGTATTCGAAATTCACAGTAGCTAGTTGCGAAATGTGTTTTTTTTTTGATTTTGCGACAACAAAATAAATTTAGTCGCAGTTATCGCGACTACAGTTTTTCAAAAAATCTTCAATACTAACTTTTTTATATCGCGCTTTCCAAGAATCTCGCCAAAAATAATTATCTTAAAATCTTCACCGATCATAAATTTTTCAAACCATTGCACAGTGGGGCAAAACCCCTTAAAAGCTGGCCAAAACCCCAAAAAATTAAAATGCCTCTTTTAAGTTTCCATCTACGTGGGGTTGTTTAGAAATATCTGAAGTATCATATGTCACCTCCCCCGACAGATTTATGGCTTCTGGGAAGAGTTGTGAGGGTGCAAAGTTGACCAAATCGGGAGAGTTTATTTCCAGTGCGAAATTTCTAAAAAACGGTTGCTTACTTTGTGTGCGTCCAAAAATTTTATTTGTTTGTATAATTTTAAAAAATATGATGAATTCTACTACTGGTGGTATGTGTAACCTCAATTAATTTTATTGGATTTTTCGGAAGTGTTTTAATATTTTTTTTAAATTTAAAAAGAATGACCTTCTTAATAATATTTTTTGTGTTAAAATTTAAAAAGTAGTAAATTTGTTATATAGTTACGCCTTGTTACCTAAAAACTACTACGCAGTTTGAAACCTTTTACATTGTTGTTTTCAAAACTGTTTTCACCTGTTGCACGTTTGGCTAAAAATTCAAAATATGTAAGGCATAACTTCTTTAAAGTTTCAATGGTCAAATGTGCAAATAATGAGTACTATGGCTTTTGTTTTCTAAACACTGAAATAACACTCAGTTTAATACTTTTTAATGACTATTATGAATTATTCAAGATAAAGTAACTTTAGCTTCTGTAGCACAAATGACTTTGAGAGCTATTGGTGAGATATATGCTTCTAAATTCATAAAAGATACGATATTTATAGTTCCCCGTTCAGAGCATTCGAATACCGCAAATCTTTTTCTGAAAAAGAATAGCTATGTGCGGAAATTTCTGAAACTATCTCAGCTGATGGAGCCTTGTCTTTTTAATCGAGGCTCAATTAACCAGGCACCAATATTATGACAATATCAGAAGTCACTCAAAAAGTATATTTTCTTGGTACAAAGTCATACAAAAAGCAAAGAAAAACAGTTATCCTGAAATCAGCTCCTATGAAGTCGAAAAACTAAAGGTTGAAGTGAATGTTCAAGCTCTTTTAGATCATACAGCTCAAAGAATAATAGACTGCACATTGAATGATTTGAGCAATTATTAATATGAGCAGTTAAAATGTTTGAAACTTATTTCAAAATAGAGATATGATGGCAGCTCAAGTCAAAGCCAATATAAACAGAAATTCAAATCCACTAAATCTTCTGATTCGAATAGATTTCTTATTTCGAGTGTACCACTAAACTGTATTTCGAAGATAATGATCTAAAAAATATAATCTGGAAGAATCCTAGACCAGCATCACCTCGATTCTATCTTTCAATACTTATACAGTTTATAGAAGAATCAGCAGAATTTGCAAAATACATAGTAGAGTGCACCGAAAACCAAATATTACAATCTCATTCCAACAATAGTAATATTAAACAACCTAAGTCTACAAATTAATCATAATATTATATTTACAATGATGAATGGTAAAATTTGTAATGCATTTACATCTCCGTAGAGGTGTTATTTTTGTCGATCAAAAGAATTCAACAATATTTTAGAAATCATATAGTGTTTTCTCTACTGTATTCATGAATTATAATGGTGTGACATGCGAATGTGCGTACGATAAGGTATGAATGATTCATTTCTTTGCATAAGCTTTTAATTTTTAGATTTATTAATATAGTAAATTGAGTTTTAAATTAAATACTAGTTCTTATTATTCCTTGAAAACGGATATTATTAATTTTAGACAATTATTTGAATAAAAGATATCATTTTATTAGGGGTTTAAATAAATTAACCAAATGTGATAATTTCAGTCTAAATTACTTTAAATATTTAAAATTAGAACTGCACACTTCTAAAAACATACTAAATACCAAATTATGATGTTTTTAGCCCATTGGAGAAATTACAGAATTTTGGCCAGGTTTTCACCCCTTTTGCCCCACTGTGCATTGCTGAGATAATATAATCGAAAAAAACTCAGCAGTCCACAAAATTGCACTACACCTATCTACAAATTTCGAAACTTCGACGAACTTCATAAAATCTACAATTAGGACTATTGTAAATCCCAATTGTGATGATTGTCCGAAAGTCCGTTTTTTTCATACTAAAAAAAATTCTCCTAGGAATGTGCATTTGAGCCTAGGTTTTTCGTCCCACACAGATTGCTCCTAAATTTCTTTATCCAATTTCGAACACTGGTGGCAACGCATTAAAAAAAACCACTTGGAATGGAAGACCTTGGATTTGAAAAGTCTTTCTGCTGCAGATGACTAATCTGGTTAAATATTTAACGAAGCTAATATATATCTTGAAATTTTAAATAGCAGTTTATGAAGTCAAATGTTCAACAATATTCATGACAACTTAATTTTTAAAAAACCTTTTACTACCGTATGACAGAACTTGGAATTTTAAAAAGTATCTTAAAAACAATAATTGATATAAATTTGCTATTTCATTTAATGAAAGTACCCAAAACAATTCAGTGATTATAATGAAAATGAAAATCACAAAGGTTTCTCTACTTGACATTTCTACGATATTTTTGGAGTGACCACCAATAACGTTATCCAATATACACAATAAAAATGTCGTCATGCCAAAGACATTACAGAACAATCTTTAGGAGAGCTAATGCATTAGTTTTGGAATCTCAACTTCCGCAGAAGTATATTGCTTTACCATGTTAGCCCTTTTACCCCAGGTATGGGAATAAACATAACATTCAAATGCAACAAATTTGAAACGAAAATGTTATCTAGTTATTAAAATTATATATTTTTGAAGTTTTAAAATGCTAAAAATATACAGCAAATGGCGACACTATTTTAAAATTTTATCAATTAATAATTAAATAACCGGATGTTATTTTCTTTTCAATTATACATAAAATTATACATATTAATTATTTTAATGGCAAAATAACTTTCTTCTGTATTTTTTGACAAGTTTTCGTGAGTGCATGTCGTATACTTTATTTAAAAACAGGGTCAAAAGTTTCCCCATTGGGATTGTATAGAGATCTGTTATGATATAAGAACCTTAAAGGTCCCTGTAAAGTTCAGACTTTGTCCCACACGTCTGGTGGAGCGATAAGGTGCTACGAATTTCTAACTAAAAAATTTTTAATTAATTCGAAATGATTACAATCTTTGTTTTATTGCTTATCGACTCATATTTATTGTGTCATCATGTCCCACCTGCATCGGGTGGCGCGATATATTACAAAAAGGATAATTACGCGCGATATTACAAAAACGATAATAATGCGCGATTATTATTGAAACGATATTACAATAACGATACTCAAACTTTGTAAAAAAATTTGGAATCGAACTAGTCTTTCGAATGCTAAGATGGAGGGGATTTTTTCTTTGGAGCTTGAATTCAAAAGTAACTAGTATACCAAACTATGTTTCGGTTAGTAGTTTGTTAGTATGTATTTATTACTTACAAGTAAAGTACGATCTGCAACGGTAAGACGTAAAACAACTTTTGTCTCCGTCGAATGGAGAAAATACGGAATGCATGCCTCACTAAAAACACTTATTTGAATTTTTAGCGTTTTTAAAAAGATTGGAATCAATACTTTGACTCATAAGTAAAGTATTAGTCAAGAAAAAAATTTGAGGGCAGGCTAGGCGTAGTGGGTTAAAGTGTCTTGCCACAAAGGGTACCTTGGATTTTTTTTTGCATTAGTCTTAGACATAATAGAAACTGATCTTGATAGGGGAAAAATCCAGCCAATAATTAACGCTGTGTATTGGGATTGGTTCACCTACAATCTGTCGCGGTCCAAAGTTCGAGCGGCGTGTACGATGTCGGTAAAAGGTTGCATTGTGCGCTTGCTTCAGGCGTGCATATATAACTCGAAAAGTCATATTTGTCCGTGAAGAGGTATAGATAGGCCAAGTTTCGATCCAGGGATCTCTTTCATGCAAGCCCAATACTGAACCGTCTGCGACAAAGTAATTACTCGGTCACGAGGGCTAGTATAGGGTATTTGTGCTGACCGCCACAGTACTCCCCTTTCAGTGAGTCGGAAGAGGAACGATTGATACGGAGTGGTGATGCTGCCTGATGTGAGTATCAGGACTTTTTTCCTTGCTTTGAATCTCAGGGCTTTGCTGCCTGCTTTGAGTTCAGATTTTGTTCCTTGTTGAATCTAGGCTTTGTTTGTGCGTTAAGGTTGCAGATGTGCGCCCTTAGATGGCGTCAAGTCCGAAGTCACCAACGAAAAGGTATGGACCGAGCCCGGTTTCGATCCAGGGACCTCTTGCATGCGAGCCCAATACTAAACCGTCTGCGACAAAGTAATTACTCAGTCGCGGGGGCTAGTATTGGGTATTTGTGCTGACCGCCACAGTACCCCTCTTCCAGTGAGTCGGAGGAGAAACGATTGATAGATACGGAGTGGTGATGCTGCCTGCTTTGAGTCTCAGGACTTCGTTCCTTGCTTTGAATCTCAAGGGCTTTTGTTTTGGTTGTGTTAAGGTTGTCAGATGTGCGCCCTTAGATGGCGCCAAGTCCGAAGTCACCAACGAAAAGGTATGGACCGAGCCCGGTTTCGATCCAGGGACTTTTTGCATGCGAGCCCAATACTGAACCGTCTGCGACAAAGTAATTACTCAGCGCGGGGGCTAGTATTGGATATTTGGTACCCAAGGCCCGAACTTTATGGAAGAACAGGTCCTGTTAAAAAAAATGTCATTGTTCATTAAAAATAGAATGCAAATCTAGTGTAAAATAATTACATATTTCAAATTCTTTTAGTAAAATAAATAGGGGGTGGGGAGAGAGGAATGCTTGTAGCACACCTCCACGTGGTATTCCTTGGGCAACGTCGACTGCTCTTTTAGACGACCGACGGCTAAGAGGCTACTTACAGGGGAAAGGACAAGATACTGAAATAAGTTTAAGGGGAGTCGGATGGTTCTATCCCGTCCATGTTAATTTTCCTAACTTTAGGAACATTTTTCTCAGGAACTCTACGAGATATCATTATGAACTTTTTTACATTTTTTTCCTTACATATAGCCCTTTGATTTAAACTGAGGATATTTCATAGTATAAAAATACTTTACAGTGATGTTTTTAAAAATATGTATTAAAAAACACAAAAAAAATCAGATTTAAAGTGATGCAATTTTTTTAGTAGAGATATTTAAAATTCCAGTTTAAATCAAAGAGCAATTAATGGGGAAGAAATAATATAGAACAAAATAGGTTGATATCTTTTATAGTTCCCGAGAAAAATGTCCCTAACTAACTGTTGAAAAACCTTATATTTCAGAAAACACAAAAGAAAAGTAAGGTTTAGGTAAAAACTGATGTTCAGAGTTTTGCTAAAATGCTTATAAAAAAAGAAAACTACTAAACAGAACTCGGTAATCTTGGTCTTAAATTAAAGCTATAGATATCCAGATTAAAAATATAAAAGAAACAGAAAATCGACATTTTTGACCCAGACACCCATCCCACTCCCCTTAAGCTGTTATATCACCATAGCTACGTAATTTGTAATTACTCATATTTATACTGCTTTTATAATAAGATAATTTTGTAGTGTGAATGTGTCTAAAAATAAAATTTAATAAAAGTATGGTTATAAAGTTTGTTTTCTCTAGTACATGTCAAATATTAATATATTGCCAAGAAAGTATTTATAAATAAAAAATGATAACCGTGTTATTTATGTTTTGATTTGGCTTCTATAATGTTTGAAGCGCCAAAAATGAAACAGTCTTGGCATCTGGAATTTCGGAATATTTCGGGTACGTGGTTGTACTACCTCTATCAGTCAATGGAAGTTTTTATTTATCTAGTTGTGTGTACAGAAAACTGTACAGAAAAAATTCGAACATTTAATGATGGATTCATGTTTAATTAATATATTAAAGCGGAGGATTTTAAATTTTGCAGTGTAACAACAAACATATATTTCTAAGTTTACATATTGCCACTTCTTTTTAAAGAAATTAACGTTCACAATAATTTAAAAGTCAAGCATTCGAAGTTAATTCTAGTTTTATATGAAACATGCTCAATAATTCTAGTTTTTACTAATTAAAAATAGTTTTAACCAATGCAATTGGTCAAAACTAGCATTAGTTAGGGAGGTCTAGTTTTAGCAAGTGGAAACTAGTTTTCACTAAGGGCATTAGTAAAAGCCAGTTTAGGTCTTTTACCCTGCCATACCGGAGAGATTGACGCCTTCGGCGTCAGCGTTCTCCAAAAGTGTTAAACTTGTGTAAAATACCTTCCAATATTAATTAAATTATAGTTTGAACCCAAATATAACAAACGTATATATTTTTGCAAAAAAAAT
>JAFNEN010001417.1:0-31887 GCA_019343175.1 Oedothorax gibbosus | reverse complement strand
CCGACGGAGGAGAGAGGGGTACGGAGAGGCCCCATAATATTAGCGAATTGAAGTATTGCCGTCAGAAATTTCCGAGTTCTGCGCATAACAAAACCCAGTGCATTGTGGGATACATCTCTTATAGAAAAACTGTCTGCTCTCTGTGCAGGTGTTGTCTGGTGTACTAGTTAGATGGAGAAAAAGTAAGATGAAGTTTCATTTTCAATGTTTTATACTTTTATAAACAAATATTTTGCATAAATATGTTGATTAAAGATAGACATGTCCTTCCTATTATAATATGCATGTCCTATTATGATTGCAGTTTCTTACATTCAATTGTGCATTGTGGTTCAATTGTGCATTGTGTGTGATTTCAATAACGTTTGGTTTTAGGTTGTATATTTTTGGTTTATAGGTAAAATCTATTTCCAAAATGTCCTGTGTAGCCTTTGGATGTTACAAAAAATCTTCGAAGAATATTGCTGGTATTACGTTTCACAGGTAAATACACTTTTATTAAAATTAAACTTAGCTTTTGCATCACGTGCAAGCATTTATAAGTCTGTCATAATAAATCCTTCTGTTTTGTGATTGTTGATTAAAGGAAGTCTATTATAATATGTTTGTAAAACTGATACTCATTTTTAAAAAATTAAGCTACGTCTTTTTGTAGCTATGTAGTTGCAGAATTAGCATGATTGTAGTTTTATACATTCAAGTGTGCATTGTGGTTTAATTTTTGGGTAATTCCATGTTAAATCAAATCATAAAAAAATATTTTGGGCCTTGACCTCTTGGATTTCAATAACATTTGGTTTTAGGTTGTATATTTTGGGTTTTAGTATATTATTTTGTATATATTTCTTATATACATATATTGTTTTGGTTTATAGGTAAAATCTATTTTCAAAATGTCTGTGTAGCCTTTGGATGTTACAATAAATCTTCGAAGAAAATTGCTGGTATTTCATACTACAGGTAAAAACGTCTTTTAGTAAAATTAAACTTAGCTTTTGCTACATGTGCAAGCATTTAGAAGTCTGTCATAATAAATACTTCTGTTTTGTAATTGTTGATTAAAGGAAGTCTATTATAATATGTTTGTAAAACTGATACTTATTTTTTTAAAATTAAGCTACGTCTTTTTGTAGCTATGTAGTTGCAGTATTGGCATGATTGTAGTTTTATACATTCAAGTGTGCATTGTGGTTTGATTTTTGGGTAATTCCATGTTAAATCAAATCATAAAATAATATTTTGGGCCTTGACCTCTTGAATTTCAATAACGTTTGGTTTTAGGTTGAATATTTTGGGTTTTGGTATATTATTTTGCATATATTTCTTATAAATATATTACTTTGGTTTCGGTTTATAGGTAAAGTCTATTTCCAAAATGTCCTGTGTAGCCTTTGGATGCTACAAAAACTCTTCAAAGAAAATTGCTGGTATTACGTTTCACAGGTAAATACACTTTTATTAAAATTAAACTTAGCTTTTGCATCATGTGCAAGCATTTAGAAGTCTGTCATAATAAATCCATATGTTTTGTGATTGTTGATTAAAGGAAGACAAGCCCTATATAACATATTTCTAAAACTGATACTAATTTTTGGCATGTATAATATAATAAGTTTTTCATTGCATTTTGAGAGACAAGCAAAAAAAAACCAGCACAATCACGGTTTTTAGGTAAGGGTCACCAAAGATTACAGAATAATTGGTGCGGCTACACGCGAAACATTGACCATCAATACAGAAATATAGCTGGCAACACTTTCAAGAAATTTGCAATATTGATGGCAACTTAGATATTTTGATGAAACATTGTTCGGCAATCATTGCAGGAAAGAGTTGACCATGTGTAATTGGGCCTATATGACCACATTGCAATATTATTTAGTTATATAGTTTTCTAAATCCATATTTTGCTACTAGATCGTACCGGAACTTGATTATGGATTTATTGCATGGTTTAGTTTATTTAATTCATTTAAGTTAGGCATTTTTCATTTTGAGTTACGTATTTTAATTACATTTTAATCGCTAAATGTAAAAAAAGGTACTACTTTCACTAAAATGTTAAAATAAGAAGCATAGTAGAAGATTCGCCAATGGACTTGGCCCCTGTTTACATATAGCAATTCATTTGTTGTTAAAAATTATGAACAGCTAAATAGAGGTTTTTTTTTCTGTTTTCTAAAAGTTTTCTTGTTACCAAATTTTAGGTTTCCAAAAGAGGAAATTTTAAGAAAAGAATGGGCAAAAGCTGTCAAAAGGGACAATTGGAATCCTTCAAAACACAGTGTACTTTGTTCAGAGCATTTTGAAGAATCGGATTTTGATAAATGTTCTACATTTCGTGTTTATTTAAAGCCAAATGTTGTGCCTTCTGTTTTCAAAGCATTCCCAAAGCACCTTCAAAAGGTAATGATCTAGTATGTTAAACTTTACATCATTTTATGTCCTGTATTTTTTCCTAGGGAGATGTCTAGTAACTGGTTTATATGCAGTTTGGGGAGTTGCCAAAATTGTAATTAGCAGTGGATTTGGGGCCAAATTAAGTAACCCAGTTCACTTTCATCGCAAGGAATAGTACTCATAACAGAAGCAGCCCTAGACAAATCCATCCAATTTAAATTCAGCATAGCTACTTATGGTACTATTTTGCAATTTTCACCAAGCCGCCCCCTTCCTGAAACTGATTTTTAGCATAATTTAAATGTTTTGAAGTTTATACTGTTTTTATTTGATTAGAAATGTATTAAAAAATAATCATTACACATAAACTTTAGAGGGAATAAATTAGTTTATGTCGATACTTTTATTGGTACTGGGGCATTATGCTAGTAGTCAAATAAAATAGTTAGAGGGATGTCAGTTCTAATCTTTTTGTCGTTTCAGTATATCTACGAACTGAGTTTAAGATTTATTTAAAACTTGTAATTAGTTGGTCTTTGTTCAATAAATTGCATTAATAAATATAATCTATTTTTATTGTAGGTGAAACACACAAGACGGCCTATTCATCGACAGTTAAGTTTAGAAAAGGTAAAAGCTCATGAAAGGGCGAATGCTTCAACCATATGCATTGCGACCGACTGCATAGATGATGATAGCGAATCGGTTCCCGTACTTCAAGCAGGCAACTCATCTGAAGTCCAGCTTGAAGAAACTAATGCTTCTGTTTCTGAAGGACAGACTGAAGTGGCATGTTTAAAAAGAAAATTAGAGGTCGCTGAGGCATCTGTACAAAATTGCAAAAAAAAAATAAAACTTCTACAACAAACAAATAGAAGAAACCAAAAGAAAATATCAGATTTAAAGTCTCTTATGAAGGAATGTAAAAACAAAGGTCTTATAACAGATGATTCTTTGCAGATATTATATAAGGCAGCTGGCCCAAACAAGGAGTTAATTACTCGACAGCTTTGTAAAGTTACCAATTCACCTATTGCGAAATTCTATTCGCCAGAATTGCGTAAATTTGCTCTAACTTTACACTTCTACTCACCAAGAGCGTATAATTATGTTAGAGAATCATTTAATTCCTGTTTGCCTCATCCCCGAACCATTGGCAAATGGTATCAGCATGTTGAGGTTGAGCCAGGTTTTACTAGTCAGGCTATGAAAGCTTTGAAAAGAAAAGTAGATTCATCAGAGATGCCACTTTTTTTTGCTTTAGTTTTTGACGAAATGGCCATTCGACAACATGTTGAATTTGACGGATCAAAGTTTCATGGCTATATAGATGTTGGTGTCGAAATTGATGATGATGCTCTCCCAATAGCCCGAGAAGCTATGGTCTTTATGGTTGTATGTATTAATGCACATTTTAAGATTCCTGTAGGGTATTTTTTATGTAGTGGATTGACAAGTGAACAAAAGGCCAACCTATTGCAACACTGCTTAATTCAACTACATGATCATCATGTTAATATTGTATCATGTACATTTGATGGCTTATCATCAAATTTATCAATGGCAAAGCAGTTGGGTTGTAATTTTAAATCTATATTTCCTCCAAAACCCAAATGTCCTTCAAAACAAGATCCCACAACAAGCTTAGCCTTAGATGTCCAAGATGATAACATAGAATTTCAAAGTTTTGAAGATATAGAATTTGAATGGACAGACGAGGACGAAGAAAATTTCGTACAACCTTCTTCAACTCAACAGGAATCCAAGAAAAAGATCAACATTCAAACCAAAAAGTGTTGCCCCGCTTAAGCTTTCGATTAGTCATCCTACAACTAATGAAGACATTTTTATATTTCCGGATCCTAGCCACATGGTTAAACTACTAAGAAACTGTCTTGGAGAAAAGGGCACAATTATTGATGCGGATAACAGTTTGATTTCTTGGAAATATATTAGGGAGTTGCACAATCTTCAAGAAGCAGAAGGTTTGCACCTGGCTAATAAATTAAAAGCCCAGCATATTTTTTTTCCCAGGCAGAAAATGAAGGTAAAACTCGCAACTCAACTATTCAGCAAATCTGTTGCAGATGCCATAGAGTTTTGTACTAAAGTTTTAAAGCTACCTCAATTTCAAGGGTCAGATGCTACAGTTTCTTTTTTAAGAAATATGAATGATTTATTTGACATCTTAAATAGTCGAAACTGTCACCAATATGGATATAAGCAGGCTTTGAGCTGCAAAAACTCTGTTGAGATGTTGAAGAGACTACTTGAAATTGAAGAATATATTTCAAAATTGAAAATCAATAAGGATTCAGATTTCATCCTGAATTCCAACAGAAAAACTGGATTTCTAGGATTTATCATCTGCATAAAAAGTACAGTGCAACTATATAAAATGTTGGTGGAATCTAAAAAGCTGGTTTATTTACCTCTACATAAACTTAGCCAAGATCATGTTGAGCTATTTTTTCAGATGATTAGGTCCCAAGGTGGATGTAACAACAATCCCACCGCAAGGCAGTTTAAATCCGCTTACCGAAAACTATTGGTAAAGACTGAATTGAAGAATGTTGATACAGGCAATTGCTCATCTAAAAATGAAATTTCTTTATTGACTGTTGGCTCTTCTACATTAAAATCTTCAAAACAAGTAATAAATTCATCTACAAATGGATATCGCACAATTGAAGAAGAGAATTCAGTTAAACAAATGCAGTTGGATCATGATTATTTTTATTCAGCATACTTAAATGAATGTTCTCAGCATATTGTATTTTATATTGCTGGAAATGTGGCCTTTTATCTTTCAAGCAATTTGAAATGTGATCTTTGTGTCAGTGCCCTCCAAGCAGCAACTCCTCATTATTCTTTATCATTAATTGATTATAAAAACCTGGGGAATTTAATTTACCCATCAGAGGATGTTTTCATAATCTGCAAAAAAGCGGAACTAAAATTTCGCTCTAATGTAAATTTAAGTGGTGGAAAGTCATTGACTAAAGGCAGAGATATTGAATTCATTGCAAATCAGACATTGCATGATTTTATTGGGAACAAATTGTTTCAAAATCTTAATGCCCATATGAGGGATATGGCACCAATGCAGAATCATTTAGTTCACCTTATAAGAGCAGTAATTCATCGTTACTTAAAAGTAAGATTTTATCATTTCAGCAAAACAATAGTTAATGGTGCGAGTTCTCTACGGCAAATGTATACAAAAACCATATTATTTAAAGGACAGTAATAGAAAAAAAATCACTGTTTACTGTTGCACCACTTTCTGTATTCCTATAAGCAAAAAGCAGCTTTTCTTTATAAGGAATATTTTCATTTATAAACGATTTGCATAAATCCCAATATGCATTCCATTTTTAACTCGCTGTGACATCCTGGCACTTCCATTACCTGTTCCAACATCTCGCACAGGGCAAGTGATCAAACCTCCTTAATTTTTAAAGGACTATAAATGAACTTAAAAAAAAATTGTGTATTAAAATTATTTTGTTGTATTAATAATTGTGTATAATTTATGTCATCATTTTTTGGGCTTAAAAATTCGTAACTCGAGTTCCCATTTTAGCTCATTAGTTATTGTTAATGTATAATTTTAAAGCTCTTATACCCTTGAATTTCTTAAGGTAATTGACCTCTTCTCTCAAAATAAAGAGGTTTTTTTTTTAATATTGGCAAATGTATGTTTATTTAAAGCATTTAGTTAGCAAACTATTTAAATCGCAACTAAATAAAGAATCAATAAGAGCTATTTATTCTGTCTTTTATATCACTTGTGAAATACTGAATTGTTTTTTTCGTATTCCTTAGAATTTTGAAGGGTTTTTTTGTTAATTTTATAGTAATTATGTTTACATTCTACCTATGTGTTATATTCTTACACATTACTCTTGTGCTTAGAGCCAGAGGTAACTTGGTTGTGTTTTCTTTGTGTCGTCAATATAAACAGAAGTCTGCAAATGTTAATTTCGGTTTCATTAAAAACACTTTCAATGTGACTCAGTTCCTATTTTACTTTTTGATTTTTTTGTTTATGTATAATCCAAGAAGGTAGAGCAAGTGATTTTAGATGGATTTTTTAATAACTAAATGGTTATTTTATAACACATATTTAAGTTCATTTGAAAGTTAGAGAGCTTATTCGTTTTCTAAATTAATTTTTAAAAACTATTGTGAAATTTAGGTGTTGCATGTTCGAATATACAGTCCTTGAAAATCTAGAAATATATCCTTGAATGCTTCATTTCGTTAATATTATAAGGCATACTTTGCAATTAAGACAAAACATTTTATTTTACAGTTGTGTTTGAGCAAAACCCACACATCAATAAATATATATGTAATAAATGGATAATTAATTAGCTCCCATTAATTAAAATGGTTGAAATCAGGTCTTGGCTCTTCCAAAACCAATTTATGGATCCACCAATTATTAAACCAAGACGATCTTTCACACTCCCTGCTTTCACCTCATTCGTCTGCATTACCGATCTTGAAAACCGAAACTCATTATGTATCCCAAGATGCAATGCGGCGTTGGCTTCTTTTGTGCGCTACTGCGCAGGTACTGGGGCCTCTCCATACCCCTCTCTCCTCCCTGGCGCAGAAGAGCTAAACTACAATTCCAGCACCTCATAGAAAGCAAGTCCACTCGCGCCGAGTAGGGCTATTCCTTTTCTATGAGTTACACCACAGAGTTAAGAGGGACTGTCAGTCCTTTGACGTAATGCTTTATTTTTCTAATCACAGTTTCTCGTAAAGTATTTTTTTAATGTATGATTTTTTTCACCAGATATGCAAAAGGATTGAAAGACAGTTTAAAAAAGATTTGAAGGAAAAATGTTTACCAGTTTTTTCAATTATTAATTTAAAAAAAACACCTCATTTTAAGAATCGTGGCGACATCTGTAGGACAACTTGGCATCCGTGATACAAATCATTTTTAATAAATGTAAACAATTCACTTATATGTATTATCTTTCTAAGTGCATTTGCGTTTTTGAAAAAATATAGTAAATGTGTAAATGACAAAAAACTATGAAACAATCTTTGAGATAGCAAATGTCCACCTATCCAAAATGTTACGGTTTGTTTCTCATCAATATATTTATATTAATATAATTTTTTTATATTTTAAATACTCATAGGGGAGAAAAACCACGCATAAGTAGCTCATTCAATCTTAAAGCCTTTTATTGTAACGAAATTAAATTAAAAACCAAATAATTTTATATTTCTAGGTTGACCTTCTCTTGTAGATTTTTAGGACACCAGTAATGAACGCAATAACAAATGATCCATGAATAAAGCCACAAAAAATGTAATATTTTATTTAATAACAAGAATAAAAAGAACAAGTGAACATTTTACAAATCTAATTCACAGCTTTTAAGTATAGCAAGCAAAATACTTAGAAATTACTTAATTCCTGAAGCGGCAATTCTTATTTCAATGCTCTTGCTAGAACATTTCTTAATTTGTTTTTGTTGCTCGCCTTCATTTTTCTTCTAAATTAAACAATTGACTCTGTTATTAAAAAAAAATTACAATTTAAAAAATTGATTCACAACATTGAGAGTAATTTTTTGAACTACTACATAACAGATATTACTAGAAATTTTGTTCGGTTTTTATATTTAGTTTTGCTTGTAAAACTCGCTCTTCATTTGATCGGAAATAATTAACTTTAACTTACAATTGAAGTAAAATGTTATTGACTTCTTTTCTCTCTCAGAAACATAAACAATATATTTCAAATATTTAAAAAAAATATTTCAATTTTGAAAATATTTGTTATATAAATATCCTATAAAAGATTACAATCTGTGTATTCATTCCCGGGTTCGAATCCCGGATAAGGCATGGATATTAATGTGTTGTCCTAAGTACATGCGGAGAACTTGTTCGTTAAATCTGTGGGACCGAAAATCCTGTGGGTCGTCATAGCTCAGTACCATAAATGCAGGTTGCTTGGAGAAAATTGCCCTCCCCTCCATTGATGATTTGGCGCCACCTCAGAGCAGAAGTCGGACTTTCACCCTCATGGGGGCCAAAAGCCTTGTGCCAACTGAAGCTACTGCACACATTTTGTCTTCCAGGCTATGCCCTGTAGGCACACTACAACAACAACATCTAATTTTAAATATGTATCTATACAAAATAGAAGAAATATAATGGAAACATGTCACTTTACTTTCATTGACTTAGGTGTTCTGGTTATGTATTTTGGCTATGAAGAAAGGCGAAACATATAGCCATACAAAGTCCTTACCCGAAGCTGTGTTGTTACATATAAAGCCTATATTCAAGGCACTTGCTGACCCTCAAGTTTCGGCCAAGTGTGGACATGGAATGACCCAAAATCCTAACGAGAGTTTCAATCGATATGTGTGGGATCGTCTTCCCAAATCCAACTTTCAAGGCCTGTGAAAATGGGTGTTATGGATGCTGTTTTGTGTTTCAATGATGGTTGTTTCAAGAGAGTAGATGTTTTGAAACACCTTGGAATTGAGTCAGGTCTTGATTTGCGTCGTGTAGGTGAAGCTGAAAGGGAAAAAGCCGATAAAGAAGCAAGGAAACTTAACAGGACCAAAAAAAGGATAAATGAGGTTCAACAAAAGTTAGATACATCTGAATATGGTTCTGGAGCACATTAGTTTGGTAAAATTTTGGAAATAGGTATACTTTTACATAAAATGTCGTTTTTCTCAAAATATGTTTTTGGTCGGATAGGTACACTTTTCTCAAAAACTATAAATTCTAATGATTTCTAACTTTGTACACTATTTTTACGTGTACAAATTTAAAGACAAGATTTCTTTGAAATTTTTTAAATATTTTTGCGAACATTTGAACATTTTGCGAATTTTTTTTCAAGAAAATTTGGATAGTTTTTTAGAAAAATGTAGCCGCAGTCAAGTCTATGTCGGAATTTTTCAAAAAAGTGTCACTGTAAAAAGTATTATCACATAAATTTATTGCCATTGAAATTAATATCTTTTATAATTTCTATTAGATGAAAATGTGATTAGCAATATATAAAAAATTATAAACTCTTAATAAATATATTTCGTGAAGCTATATTCTCGGGCTTCTAATTTGTCGTTTTCAGCTATCGCTCACTTCCTGGTTCCCTTAAATATATTATTTCTTTCGTTAAATTTTCTTTTTAATTAATCGTTTCGAATTCAGAACAGTTTTAACGATGGTATTATTTATGAACAGTTACTTACGTAATCATGAAGCCTTTTTTTTAAAGTTTTCTTTTAAAGTCAAGATTAATAGTTTCTATTTTTTTGAACCGTTTTAAATTTTTCTTTTTTTACAAGGTCTAACAAGATATCGCTGCTTAACAAACAAATTCAAAGACATTTTCAAGGAAAATCTTATCGATTATCTAGGTATGGTGGGCAGGATCTCGATTAGGAGCAGGATTGTTACGGCTTCCAAATATGGATCGCACGATATTAAAATAAAAAAATGCTTAAAGAAATTTTCTATGTGCAAAACAATACTCAAAAGGTTTAAAATTGTCTTGCTACATGCCTTCAAATAACAAAAATACTGACTGTATAAAGAAATAGAAAAATAATATATTTTTATATTAAATGGTGATATCTAGATCAGAGCAACCGTATCAGCATATATTTTCCTATTCATTTGAGGCATACGTATATAAACTAGAAAACTGCGCTTCATAGTTGAGGTAAGGGGACACACACATCATAATAAAAGCTCGTCATTCTATTTACAAGAAAGGTGGTCAAACAAAATATAAAGTCCTTAAAGTTTTCATCTCCAATGTACATTTCTTTTATGCGCCTGTTCGAGTTTATGATATTGCACAAATTTAATAGTTTTTTTTTTACATATTTGTCGAATGAAACCATATATAACTAAGCTTAAAACTTGGCATTTAAGAAAAGAAACGTTCTACGTATGTTTTAAGCATTTAAATGGGAAGTATTTGGTGGTATCGGTGAAGTATTTGGCGCTATTCTACTGATTTCTAACTCTCTAATAAAAACTATAATTACAGCGCATTTTCTTACTTGTAAAGGAAATCTTGTCTAAAATCGGATCTCGTGCTACAACTGCGTTAACAGATTTATTTTTAAGCAACGCTTTTTAAAGACTAAAATGATGGGTGTCACATTGAACTAACGGTGAGCGAGCGGTTTGTTTAGGTTTACTTGGCGACTTCCAGCATCTTCTTCTTCTATGGGTAAGATGCTGTAGTTGAGTTGAGCGGCAAAATAGCGAAGTCAACGAAGCGGGAAAAGAAAGAACTACCTTATTCTACGGGATCAGCATAATTTATCAATAAAAGTTTTTAAACCAAATTCGGGGTACCCTTGAAGTTTAGCCGTGTGGACGCACATGCACTCTTTAGCCTGCAAAAGGCATCAAGCTGGTTTTATGGATTCAATTCTCCGAGTCAATATCGCTTTTATAACTTTCAATTGCCTAACATGGAATATAAAGTAACGAAAGTATTGCGATGGGGGTAGAAAATCTGAAACGGAGATTTTGTGTTTTTTACTCGTTTTGGAGGGTGCTGATTCCGGAAAAAAAGAGGTTTTTGAACTTTTAGTGTTCGTCTGTCCGTTTGTCTGAAACCACTCTACAGCTCCAACTAAAAGAGCTATGGACTTACAAATTTGGTACACGAGTTCGTAGTACCTGTCGGACGTCATATTAAGTTTTTTGAGAAAATCGCGCATGCGCAAGGGATATTTGCCATATAAACTTTTTCGGTTTTAAAGGTATTGCTGTAAAACGAAAAGTGGTACGGACTTCAAATTTGGTACACGTGTTCCCAGTTCCTGTCGGACATCATATTAAGGTTTTCGAGAAAACCACGCATGCGCAAATAGTAGCTGTCTTTCAACATTTTAGGTTTGAAAGGTATTGAAATCACCCTATAAGAATTGCCTTTAAATGAGTGTATTGATTTACTGAGTGGCAATTGAAAGTTTTGTTGCGTTACATATCCCTAGTTTCAATGTTATTTGAATGCCTTCCAGATGAAGGAAATTCTTGCAGTAAAACCATCTTAATGCGTTGTTTCAGAAGAAAGGTGCCTGAATAAAATCCATAAACATTCGATTTTCAATTAACATTTCTTTTATAGATCTTCTAGTTCATTTCGCAATTCTTCAATTTCATTACATTTATGTGTACTTATCTGTATATATCTCGTATGATGTTCGAAATATGTCATTTCACAGGTTTATTATACTATTACATGTATTTAATCCGATATATCCATTTTACTTGACATCCACGGAATCCACTTTCATCCACAGAATCCACTTTCATCCACGGAACATCAAGTCGACATCTTGATCAGTCGTAAAGAAAATATAAAACTTAAAACTTTTAAACAGTAGCTATTTTACTGCCCAGAACTGGAGTTGAAACCAGAGTTTCTTTAGTTTCAAATTCGCAAAACAGACTAAAGGTAAGGAGGGTTTTTTTTTTGGTTTTTATGTTATATTTTGTTCTTTAATCAAAATTATTTACCTACTAGGACCTTGCAATATTATTTTTATAAATATAAATTGATAAATCGAATTTAAATGCGTTTAATTTTAAAAATGGAAAACAGTTTGAACAGTACAGTGATTTTTGCCTGTATTTCATTCCCCTTAAAGAACTATTAGAAGGCTGATGATGAGCACTTTAATTTGTGGGGGAAATAGTAATGCGGCAGTCAACGGGTTAAAGATAGATTGTAAAGAAAAGTGTTTGTAATTTCTTGAAACATCTTTGGGATGGGAAAACTTTCCGAAATAAAAAAAAATTATTTCGCACCGTACGTGAAAAGGTGATGTATCGGCAAAAAGCTTGTTTTTAGAAAATAATCTGAAGTTTATTTTTTTTCATTGCGTTTTTATCATAGAAAATAAAAGTATCTGCTAATTGTATCAGAAACTAATCTAAAAATAAATTCAAAATTTAATTAATTGGAAGGCATTAACATTTCGAATATTACAGCGCTTTTTACCCGAAAAGTCATATTTGTCAGACATCTCCCTTTTACGCACACGTTGCGATTTCGTAATTAGGTAATTGTACTTGTTCTTAACTTTTGAAGCATTTAAACTCAACTGTTACAGCAGACCTGCACGACGACACTTCGTTAATCTGTTTACTTCATTAGAAACATTATCATCTAAAGTAATTAATAGATTACTAGTTTTTAAGAAATATTAATTTTTTAAAAATAATAACGTTTACGGAATTACAATAGTTTTGTTGTATTGAATTTTTTTTCCAAAGCGATTTTTGTTTGTTTTTCAAATCTGGGGACTATAAAAGGTTTTTTTTTATTATGAGGTAACCAAATTTAGCACATATTATTTTGCCAGTATTTTTTTAAACCAAATTTGGGGACATTTGCACTGAAGGCAGTGCACGTGCCCGTTTACCCTGCTAAAAAATAGGATTCTGATTCCATGTATTTAATTCTGCCGGTTAATAATTAGTTTTTATTTCAATGTCGTAAGACTGCCTGATGCTAGATGAAAGAAATATAATAAATGCCCACAATCCGTTTTACCAAGAAAAGTGTTAACGAAAATATCGAAGTGTTAACGAAAATATCCCCAGGCTTTTTATTTTCAATTAACTTATATTTTATGTCATGTGTCCGTATGACATTACATACATTTTATAGTTATGCGTATGGATCGTCTAAAACCCTATATAGAACTAAGTCTATAAACTGACATTTGAGAAAAGTTTCATGTATGCTTTTAATCCCTTATCTGATTACTTCACGCTCCCATCTAACTGACTGGGACAGCATTATAGTTCACTGTTATTAACATAGGTCATGACTTAAAGCTCTCATTTTAAGTACCAATCAAAAACTGTAAAACGTAAGTTAGATGGTTTATAACGATCCATATACATGCCTTCCCCCAAATGTGTCACGATCCTCCAAAATTCGCCGAGTCGCCAGTCTTTGAACGACATAAATATAAATCTTTCATTTTCATTGTATATTTCTTTTATGTTTCGATATTGATTTTGGAGTTTATGTCATTGCACAATTTTAATATATGTAGAGTCTTATTCCCAAAATGAAAAATCAAGACACTATGATGCATCAAATGGTCATTTCCTAAATCTGCGCATACATATATTATTCATATATACATGTTTTTAAAACTAATAGCTATTTAAAAGAATGTTTTGCAAAACAATTTTGAAAATAAAACCCCAATTAATATGTGCTATATAGCACATATTAATTGAATGGAATTTTAGGTTTTCAGCTCTAAAAAGTGCATTTTTACTGTGTATGCCCTACTAAAAATGGTCCGTAGAGATCCATAAAAAAAATTGTACGGGGATTTGGCCAACGGATATCAGTAGAGATCAGCTCTATTGATATCCGTAGGCCAAATCCCCGTACAGCTTACTGATCTCTATGGATATCCGTTGGCCAAATCCCCGTACAACCTCTACGGATGTCCGTTGGCCAAATCCCCGTACAGCCTACTGACCTCTACGGATGTCCGTTGGCCAAATCCCCGTACAACCTCTACGGATGTCCGTTGGCCAAATCCCCGTACAGCCTACTGACCTCTACGGATGTCCGTAGGCCAAATCCCCGTACAACCTCTACGGATGTCCATTGGCCAAATCCCCGTACACCCTACTGACCTCTACGGATGTCCGTAGGCCAATTCCCCGTACAGCCTACTGACCTCTACGGATGTCAGTTGGCCAAATCCCCGTACATCCTCTACGGATGTCCGTTGGCCAAATCCCCGTACAGCCTACTGACCTCTACGGATGTCAGTTGGCCAAATCCCTGTACATCCTCTACGGATGTCCATTGGCCAAATCCCCGTACAGCCTACTGACCTCTACGAATATCTGTGGGCAATTTTCCCAAACAGCCTAATAGTCTCAATGAATCACTCTATGGTTGCACACAGGCCATCACCACACATAGTCTACTGATCTCTATAGATCATTGTCCTATAGATATACGCTGGCCGATTGAATGTGTAGCCTACAGATATCTGCGGGTAACTTACTCTATTCGTCCAGCAAAATAGTTTATCTTTGAGGAGAGTAATAAATATTAGTTTGAAAATGAAACAAATACATCATGAATGAACAATTATTGATTATGAAAATTAATTTTAATTATTTACAATTTTTTAATCACATACAGTAGGACCTTGATTATCTGATCTAATTGGGACCAGAGGTAGGTCGGATAATCGAAAATGTTCATTAACTAATAAAACTTATGGTACAGAGGATCGCCGGAAGTCCTTGAACTGCAAATCCGCCAATGTCCGAATTCCACGCTGATTTTGTTGTTTGTTACAAACATTGAATTTCAGTGTTAAATTATCTCTGAAACCGAGACTTCCTGAAAGACGTAAAGAGCTCTAGAACATAATTTGTAATTTCTGACAAGTGCTTAATTTTTGTTTTATATATCACAAATCTTACGAATTTGAAAGATTCCTGACAATTTAGGATTGCCCGAAATTTCCTTTGACTTTTTTATTTGCAAACTATCTTAAAATTACTGCAGGTTCCAGATTTCATAAACGCCAGAATTTCCCGATAAATGACTGATTTCTAAGTTTTTTTTGTAAAAAACTGACTATGATCTAGCTGGAGAATTTTTTGTATGTACTGTTCAGTTAACAGAATCCAGATAAAAGAGGGTCGAATAATTGAAGTTTTACTGTATTTACATTATTTTTTCCTCAAGAGTTATTTTTCCGCAATGTAGGTCACCTAACTTGGATGCTTGTCTCTATAGATCAGTAGCCCTATATCTATCAAACAATTTAATGTACAGCTGACGGAAATCTGCCGATAACTTACCTACTCTATTTATAGTGCTGCCCAGTTACACATGTAACTTTTGATCGTTGAGGATGTCACCGAAAACCAAAGGTCAGCTCATATAATATTCAAGAAACATGCATGTGATTCGAGTTCAATATATACCTGTATATATAATATAGGGAACAATATCGGATCAAAATTGATTTGGAACTGATATTGATTCAAATAACAACTATATGATTAACCAACTTTGGCTTTATGGTTATCAAGTCTTATGAAATTTGGACATGATAAAAGTAATGCAATTTAAGTTGTATGCAACAGCATATGCCGTATTTGGCACTGGATATAAATACTCATTATGGTAATAAAATTTTGGCAAGGTTTGAAATGAAATCTTCCTCCTAAAAGTCAAATATCATATACAGTCAAAGTCTGTTACAATAGCAACTTGTTTATAACACCATAAATGTTTGGTCCCTTAAATTGTCTACAGACCTTGATGTTATAATATCTTGCTTATAAATAAATTTTTTAATGAACTCCTTGGTTATGTTACAACGCTAAAAATGTTATTTGATATACATAATGCCTGCTTAAAGAAAAATTCATTTTAACTTTAATTAGTAATGAGTATATCATACGTATTTTACACGATTTACACTTAATATTCATTCGTTTTAGTGATGGGTCGGTCCGGAATGAACGGGTCCGTAGGAACGGGTCCTCAAATGGAACGAATCGGTCCGGTCCACTGTTTCAAAAGGAACGGGTCCATCGTTCCAACTGCATAATTGTGAACTTTTTGCGAATTTTTTTTTCTTTTATTTCAAAAAATTTAGAACTTACAGAAATATGAAACTTAGAATTTTACCTGAAATTGGAGTGAAGAACTCTATCTTGCAGCTTTAAATATGAATATTCCCTGGGTTTTGAGAGTCTGCCCGATTGTTAAATACACATTTTTGACTGGCAAGATCATTGAGTCATGATCTTATTCCAGTCTCGATTCTGTATATAGCAATACCCTTTCGGTCCGGAACGGATGACCGGACCGGTTCGTTCTGAAATCCGTGAATGTCTGTCCGATATTGCTAAATTTATGTTTTACTTTTGACTTGCTTGAAAATTGTTTCCAAATCTTCTCGTTCCAGTATATAATGTATATTTTCGGTGCACTTTTACTGTATTTTCAATAGTAGTACTCTTTCGGTCCGGAATGGATGACCGGACCGGTTCGTTCCAAAATCCATGAATGTCGGTCCGGAGTCCGGACCAAATCAAATAAAAATATGGGAATGTCGGTCAGACTATTAAATGTGTATTACTTTTGACTGACCTGTACTTTGTATCCCGATATTCTAGCTCCAGTAAATAATATGTATTTTAATGCGCACTTTTCTGTATTTTAACTGGTAGAACTCTTTCGGTCCTCCAAAATCCGAGACTGTCGGTCCGACTGCTAAATGTATGCTTTACTTTTGACCTGCTTAAACATTGTTTCCGATCTTCTCGTTCCAGCACATTATTTTATATTTTCGGTGCACTTTTACTTTATTTTAAATTAAATAGTAGTGCCCTTTCGGTCCGGAATGGATGACCGGACCGGTTCGTTCCAAAATCCGTACATGTCGGTCAAACTGTCATATACTGATATCTTTTCGGTCCGGAAGCCGGTCCAAATCGTTCAAAAATCAGGAAATGTCGGTCCGACTATTAAATGTTTATTACTTTTAACTATCTTATATACATTGTTTCCCGATCATCTCGTTCCAGCATAAAAT
Organism: Oedothorax gibbosus; assembly: GCA_019343175.1. NCBI lineage: Eukaryota > Metazoa > Arthropoda > Arachnida > Araneae > Linyphiidae > Oedothorax > Oedothorax gibbosus. The sequence goes on along the minus strand of JAFNEN010001417.1, from coordinate 14,854 downwards.
TTATATTTTTGGTGCACTTTTACTGCATTTTAAATAGTAGTACCCTTTTTGTCTGGAACGAATGACGGGTCCGGCTCGTTCCAAAATCCGTCAATGTCGGTCGGATTGTCATATACTGATACCTTTTAGGTCCGGAAAATCAGGGAATGTCGGTCCGAATATTAAATGGGGAGCCCAGTCGGTAAGGCGCTTGCCTAACAAGCGGAAGGTCCCAGGATCGGACCCGGGCTTTGCCAAAATAACTGCCAACCTATAAAATGTCTGTAAAGCCCAACTGATCGCTCGTCACTTGACCATGGATAAATATCATGAAACGACTTTGAGATTTGCGATGCGGAACGACCGGTCCCGATCGCTCGTTACCGATTCCATCGGTCCAAATGGGTTAATTGGTTACTTCAATTATACCATTAAATTTGCGGTGCGGAACGACCGGCCACGATCTTCTCGTCCTAGTATATAATGTATATTTTAATTGTGCACTCTTTTATTTTAATTTAAATAGTAGTAACTTTCGGTCCGGACCGGATGACCGGCCGGTTCGCGTTCGTTCCATTATCCGAAAATGTCGGTCCGACTGCTAAATTTGTGTCTTAATTTTGACTTGCTTGAACTTAGTTTCCCGATCTACTCGTTCCAGCATAAAATGTGTATTTTCGGTGCACTTTTACTGTATTTTAAATAGTATAGTACCCTTTCGGTCCGGAACTGATGACCGGACCGATTCGTTCCAAAATAAGTAAATGTCGGTCGGACTGGTTATATTTTTGCCACCTCTATAATAATGAAAATATACTGATATATTTTCGGTCCGGAAGCCGGACAAAATCGTTCAAAAATCAGGGAATGTCGGTCCGGCAATTGAATGTATATTACTTTTGACTTGCATAAACATTGTTCCCGATCTTCTCGCTCCAGAATATAAAGTATATTTTCGGTGAACTTTTACTGTATTTTAAAAAGTAGTACCCTTTCGGTCCGGAACGAATGACCGGACCGGTTCGTTCCAAAATCCAAGACTGTCGGTCCGACTGCTAAATTTATGTCTTACCTTTGACTTGCTTGAACATTGTTCCCTATCTTCTCGTTCCAGCATAAAATGTATATTTTTGTTGAATGTTTACTGTATTTTAAAAAGTAGTACCCTTTCGGTCCGGAACGAATGACCGGACCGGTTCGTTCCAAAATCCAAGACTGTCGGTCCGAATGCTAAATTTATGTTTTACCTTTGACTTGCTTGAACATTGTTACCCTATCTTCTCGTTCCAGCATAAAATTTATATTTTCGGTGCACTTTTACTGTATTTTAAGTAGTAGTAGTACCCTTTTGGTCTGGAACGAATGACCGGACCGGCTCGTTCCAAAATCAGGGAATGTCAGTCCGAATATTAAATGGGGAGCCCAGTCGGTAAAGCGCTTGCCTAACAAGCGGAAGGTCCCAGTATCGGATCCGGGGTTTGCCAAAATAACTGCCAAACTATAAAAGGTCTGAAAAGCCCGACAGTTTGACGAATAACACCCAATATATATTCCAAAGTCCCGGTGAGTCCCAAAGTACGATGTCACACTTAAAAGTTTTATCGGTTGCCTACTCAGGCGTCGGCTCGTCACTTGACTGTGGGTCTAAATTATAACTGCCCAATGTAGCTCTAGTGCGATGATAATTTAAACCAACCTTACTGTATTTTAAATATGTTTTTTTAAATAGTAGTACCCTTTCGGTCCGGAACGGTTCATTCAAAAATCCAGGAATGTCGGTCCGACTGCAATTCTTTAGTTTTTAAAACCCTTATTTTAAATAAACTCTTTGTCGTTTTTCAAATCTTTTCAGCAAATAATAATAATAGTCTCGAGCATACCACCTGTTCTTTCCGATAAATTAACATTCCATTTTAAATTCTAATTTTTTTCCAAGACATAGATATTCTTTTGTTTTAAAGGCACGCTAAATATTTATTCAGCGTTGTTTTATAAAGGTCATAAAAGGTTGGCTTAAAGTAATTTAAAAACCTTCCAACTACAGAGGGGACGGTGTATAAAACTTAGTCGTCAGTCCTCATGTTTATTGTTTGACTTAATTGTTCTTAACTCACACGGAAGCAATGTCTTTTGCGTACAGTGTTTGTGAATTTTTTCATAACTAAAACTAAGAAGCTTCAAAACATAATAATTCTAAATAACTATTACGCAAGCTAATAATTACATTTTTAACGTTTAAAGACTTATCTTATAAGCATAACATTGAACCTCGGAAGCATGCGAGAAGAGAGTTGCTCAAAACACTTTTTTCCTTCAACCACAGCGAGAGAGCGGAAGCGAGTACACTATCTCCCTAAAAAAAGGATTTCCAAGAAATTCCCCCACTTTTCCCCCCCAACCCCCACACAATAACCAACAGCAAAAGAACACTCACATTCCGCTGTCAAGGGGTACTCTCGACCCCCCCCTCTCCATATCAAATTACAAACCGGTAAGGGTTTCGTTCGTGTGTCGTCAAAACCACTTTCGAAAAAAAGGGGGAGGAATTGGTGGGGGGGGGGTGAGTGTGTCGGTCCGGAATGAACGGGTCCAATGGAACGGGTCCACAAAAGGACTGGAACGACTGGAACGGGTCCTCAAAAGGAACTGGACCGCCCATCACTAATTCGTTTATAATGTTACTAGATTATAACTAGATTATATGTCATATATATTGAGGTCCCTTGAAATACGCTATAACCAAGTCATAGTAATTTACCCTTCATGATAACTTGATAATTTTAAGCTATGTCATGGTATATTAAAAATTTTGTTAAATCTGATTTAATTTATGCAATGTTAAAATAAGAACAATGGTTATTTTAAGTTAAATTCAAACCCTGTTAACCAGAACTCTACTTTATATTGATTTTGCTCGAGCTGTACTGGGACATTTTTCAGTGCTTTGAAAGTAAAAAAAAAATAACATGGTTATTACAAATCACTGTACATGACATATCGCTTAGCATAAACCGAAATTCTGCAGTTTATCTTACAATATTATTCAGTGATGAAAATTTTAAATAGAAAAAAAAACACTGTTATAATAATTTTCTAACCATTTGTATCATTTACACATTATTTTCAATTTATACCAAAATTAAACTTTATAAATTGCATATTAGAGTATCGTTTGAATTTTTTTAAAAATATATATTTTAATTAAACATTGAAATTATATCGTCCGTCAAATGAGATAACCAAGAATGTGCAAAAACACAGGTACAGAAACCGGAAAGACAAATTTCTGGCTTCGGTTAAATGGGAAAAACCAGGTCTTTAGCTGAACCAGATAAAAATAAAAAACTGGTTTATAGAATAAACGATTTAAGCGGCTAAACTGAAGGTTATTGTTAGTTTGAATTATTGTCGCACTAAAGCTACACGAGGGGTATTGGCGAAGGGTGTCGTAATTTAGAACCACATTCAAGAGAAGAGCTACTAAACTGAAGGAAAATTTAATGCTGTTTGATAAACAATGGATTATGGTGTCATAAAAATATATCATAATGGATTTATATGATATGGGTTCATTATACTTATTAACCCTCTTGCTGCAAAAAATGCCCTAGAGCATCAAGAACTATGCCATTGGTAATGCTATTCATTTGACATATTATTCGGCAACAAAAATCTAAACAAACGGGCACATGAAGTGCTATTTTTTAATTAAAAAACAGAAGTTACTTTTAATTTTAATTTCATTGTTTATAAATGTAAAATGGCAACTTAATATAAACTATTCCTTTTGATAAGGCATTCTTTGCGATTTTTATGTTCTTCAGAAAATATTCGAAAATCACACCTTCGAGACATTTTTTAAATACAGATATTGTTATCGGTACATCATATGATTGTAGGTTTAAATTACGACTCCTCTCGCCAATGCCCTAGTGTAGCACACGTTACATTACAGTAAGTACACCTTAAACATGTTCCAAAGTCCTGGTCGCCATTATAAGTTGCCTAGGGTGCCTACTCGTACATACTTAAATTTTTGAATTATTTAAAAAATTACAACACTTACTTGCTAAATGCTTCTTAAGACTTTACAGGAGACCCTCTCTCTCAATCGGTAGATTTTGGTGATGAATGGCAGCTTTATTCCATCCTGCTTCCATTCCATCCATTTTGAAGCTTACAGTGGTGTGCTTAATGCATAACTTTAAAAATTAAGTTTAATTGAGGCGAGTTTAATCAAAAACCGTCCCCATATTATCTTAAATTCATAAGGTATGCATATATTTTATAATGATGAACTTAAGCTAGAAAGAAAAGATAAAAAAAAAGTATAAGTATTATATAACATAATAAAATACTTAATAACTTGACAAAAAATTCTGAGATGCTTTTATACACATTCAATGCCCACCAAATTATTATTAATTATATTAAAAAAATTACATTATTTAAAACGATGTGTTATAATTAAAATGATTTTACACTTGAAAATTTCTATTATACAAGAGATTTGTAAACACGACATCTCATTCATAAACAATTCAAACAAAACTACTAAAAATTGTTTTTGGCGAAGTGTAAACTATATTTTACTATAGCATGTTTTCTTTAAATATAATGTTATTATCCTCGCATTGCACTCTGTATTTTAAAAAAAGTGTATTTTCTCTCAAAAACATTTATTCAATGCAACATAACAATAGCATACAACGAACACAATACACATGCGGTTGCATGTTCGTATTTCCGATAAAAATGTTGTAAAACAATATAACTTACCTTTCATCTTTTTTTTTAGATCTTCTTTTTAACCTTTAAATAATTAAATTATTTAATTGTAGCTTTAAAATAATTTTTTAAGTTAAAATTGAAGAACAAAATTTTAAAAAGTAAACAAATATTATGCAAAAGGTTACGGTTAACAGTTAATTGAATTTGTTTTGTACTAAGAATTTACAACTGGAATTTTAATAATTTTAATCTTCGGCTGTTTTCACTTTTTTCTTTGTATTTAAGCCAATCTACATGACTTTAATTTTAAAAAAACATTTTATGTTAAAACAAAGCATTTATAGTATTTTTCACATTGAAGCTCAGTAGTAGTCTTTGGCAACTTGGAGGGTTATTCGCTCTCCAAAACAATATTTGTTTGTTTATGAATTTATATTACATTGTCAATGGCTAACGTGTATTATAATCTAATTTTCAACACTGCAACCATTACTTTATGTAAAGTTCGTAACCAAAAGAAACTCATAATGTCTGGCAAGGAATCCGAATTGTTTTCGAAGCCGACGATTTAGCAAAATCGCCAAGATAATGAATATTATGTTTTATAGAAATCAATAAACTAAATTAAAACACTTGTAGATTATTGCGCAAATGATGGTTTATTGTTATAAATTAACAATAGTACTTTAAAACGAGAGAAATTCATTTAAATGCATATATCATGAAATAAGTTGAGGTTGACTTGTTACTATTTATTAACGTTCGACATTCTTGAGCTTTTTGTTTAGAATATATATAATTAAAGCAGTTAATAGTTAAATATTGTTTCTATTTGAATATTTGGGATGTATTTTTTTTTAAATAATGGGTATATTTCATTCTAAGTGAGAAACTTTCTAATAACAATCATAAAGTTTAAGCTGGCCTTCCACTTTCTAAGTTTTTACTTACAAATTAACTTTAAAAAAAAGTAACTCACAAGAAATAAATGTTTAAAAATTTGATTGTTATTTTTTGAAGTTTATATTCTTTAATGGTATGCATCAGTTAGTTGGTATATAGTCTCTTATTTCTCTCTCTAACACGATAAACGGAAAAACCCCACGTGAAACTACTATAAAAAAATTAAATGTTATATAAAAGCTAAAAACATACATACATTTTTTTACATATTTGATAGTTTAGGAATAAAATATTCATAAGAGTACTAAATAAGTTATAAAAATTGCTAAAATTGGCTCTAAATTACTTATTAGGCATATTTCCATTAGTAGGCTTAAGAACGATATGATTCCCACGTGAAGATTTTTCATTTAATCATTTTTTACTATTTTTGGAACGCTGACTTATAAAATTTTAATTATATTTTAAAAAAAGATTTAGAAATGATGCAAGTTTAATACTAAATAAGTTTCATTCATTGAATGCAAAATCTCTGGATTCAGCTATCGGCCTAGTTCCATAATAGGCTTGCGAACGTTATAATCCCCTCCCCTCGTAACGATTCGTTTAAAATTTTGGAAGCATAAATTTTAAAATTATAATTATGTTATTTGTTTTTATTTTAAAAGAAATTCTTTCAAATAATTAATAAATTTAAATAATTTATCCAAGTAATTTGTTGGGAGAATTTTGATAGTAATGTAATTTAACCAATAAATGAAATTGTGGTAACAAATTAATGTATAATTAGACAATATAATTTATTATTATTTTTTTACAATGAACTTTGGGCATAAGATTGATCCTAGGGGGAGGGGGAGGTTAAATAATCTGTCACTCAACCCATATATATATATTTTTTAAAAATTTATTTGTATTTTTTTCTACTTGCATTGCTTTAAAAAAAGTATTTTTTTATTCGAAAATGATGACTATTAAAAATGGCTGAGTATTTACTTTAGACCACTTTCAACCACACTTATAATAATAATAAAAAAAAATTTAATAAAGAAATACTTAGTAGAAGATATATTTTACAATTATTTGTTACTTATTTTCAATAAAGGAAGGGGCTTAAAAGTGGAATAGGGGAGTAGTTTAAAAGTGCTTGTAGGTTTAAAATTAAACAACTGTGGGATTAAAAAAAATACCGTTAAAAGAATGCGATAAAAACTGAAACCAACAGTATCCAGATACTCAATTAAGATCCTATTGATCAGACTCCTATTGATATTTGTAAAGGTCTATAGGTATCCATTGATATCGAAATCCTATTGATCACAAGTCTATTGATATCTGTAGAGTTCTTTGGATATCCATAAGAGCCGGAATCCTACTGACCACATTCCTATTGATGTCGGTAAAAGTCTATGGATATCCATAGAGATCGGTATTCTACTGATATCTCTTGTATTGATGTCTATGGATCTGTATTGATATCAGTAGATAATAAAATCAGTAGCGTACCGATATCAATAGAGATCAGTAGCCTGTACCGATATCGGTAGGTGCATCCATAGAAATCAATAGAGTTGTATTGATGTCAGTAGGTTTTTGTACTGATCTGTATGGGTCATTTTTAGTAGGGTGCAATATGCATCAACTAGCTCTGTCGGTATGTTGTAATTAATATTCAATTATAACATTTTTAAAATGCGAAACTCCTTTAAAATATGCTGCTGCAAAAAAATGCTTTTATATATATATTCTGCTTTATAAAACTTATTGCTTTTGCAATACCTCTGAATTCGTTCTTAACCCTCATGCAGCGTCATTTTTTTTAAAAAAAAAAGACTGCAAAATTTCCAAGATGCATTAATTTGCCATCTTGGCAAACTTTTCAATAACATGTAAAAATCAATTAATCTTTCATTTGCAATGTACATTTCTTATATGTTTCAATATTAAATTTGGAGTGTATGTCATTTTTTTGCACAACTATACCTGTATTCCTTCTAACATGAACAATCAAGACACAATGATGCACCAAGTGGACATCTTCGCAATCTTTTTAACAATATGAAAAAAAATCAATCTTTCATTTCCGATGTACATTTCTTTATGGAATAATATATGGATTTTTGATATGGATTCACACAGCTATAATATATATAATATTTTCCCGCAAAATGAACAATAAAGACCAAGAAATCATAATGCATCAAGTCGCCATATTGCCAGTCTTTCAACAACATGTAAAAATCAATTAATCTTTCATTTCTATTGTATATTTCTTTAATGTTTCTATATTGGTTTTGGAGTTTGTTATTATACAACTTTAATGTATGTATAATCTTTCCCCCTTAAATCAACAAACAAGTCACCATGAGGCACCAAGTCGCCATCTTGGCAGTCTTTTGAACAATATATATATATATATATATATATGTATGTATGTATGTATGTATGTATGTATGTATGTATGTATGTATGTATGTATGTATGTATGTATGTATGTATGTATGTATGTATGTATGTATGTATGTATGTATGTATGTATGTATGTATGTATGTATGTATGTATGTATGTATGTATGTATGTATGTATGTATGTATGTATGTATGTATGTATGTATGTATGTATGTATATAATTGATTTTTTTAAATTTAGAACAAACTTAAAAACACCTCGTGTTCCACGAGGCTTACAAAATTAAGTAATAGAACACAACATTAAAAATTTAAATTGTAAATAAAATCAGAGAGAACGACGAAAGTCTCCATTCTTCGCACCAGATCCAAGAACACTGGAGGTCATCCTATGGAAAAGCAATCCAAACTTATTCTAAATCGATATTTGAATTTGCGTGCAAATTGCAGTGCAAAAAAACATGCTCTACGTCCTCTTCACCATCACCAGTCACAACGCCCATTTAACAATATACCAAATCTAAATAAATAGCTTTTAAACTTTCCGTGACCAGTAGAAACTTGAGTTTCTTAAAAATCTGTTGAGAAATTCATTTTGTATATTGAATGTATATTTCGATATTGAATGTCATTTGCACCAATTAAAAAACTGTATAATCTTTCCCCCCACAATGAACAATCCAGACACCATGATGTACAAAGCAGTCATCTTCGCAGTGTGCGCGTCGTTCCTCTTCGTCTCTGGCGACGCCGGCGACTGCCGCCACCCGGCGCCCGTCGAGAAAGTTCGCCGCCTCCGCGTACACGGGGGGTTCATCGTCCCCAACAAACCCGGACTTCATCGACCACTTCCCCCTGCCAGGGGGGGAACCGGGGGCATGCACATCTACAACGTCATCAAAAAGGTCTAAAATCACTATGCGCTATTTGAAACGAAGTCCGTTGTGTGGGGGTTTCACCACGCGCTCAATCTCAAAATTAACTACGTTTTTGGCGTAATGGTTTATTTGGTGAAAATTGTAATTTTCAGCAGATAAAGGGGACTCGCCATCTCGGGCAATATGCACAAACTGACAGTGGACGCGATGGAAAGAAAGTGAAACATGATATCCGAAAAGGGGGTGTTTAGGAAAAGGGGCGGGGGGGGGGGGGTGCGTGAGGGGGAAAAGTTACACTGTTATAAAAGACCCTTCAAATTTGAGAAAACCCCGGCATTTGGGATGAATTAACAAGGTTATTTTTGGTTTTTAAGTTTGGTAAGCTTCGTAAAAGTCAAGCTCCCCAATGCTAGAAGGTTTGACCAAAATTGATGCGCAGAAAAAAATTGAAACGGGGACCAAACTCCCAAGAATGGTAGCGACTGAAGATTCGGGACATTCTTGTTTTTTAAATACGCTTCGTGTTCTTTAAGTCTTATTTTGAGTGCTCTCTCCGTTTGTCCTATGTATGAAAGGCCCCCGCCCTATCCGTGCTTCAATTTTGGTCAAAATCTTCTAGCAGGGGAGCTTGACTTTTACGAAGCTTACCATATACTTAAAAACCATAATAATCTTGTTAATTCATCCAGCAGCCAGAGTTTTTCAAATTTGGAAGGGTCTCTTGGGAACAGAGTAACTTTTTCCTCACGCACATCCCCCCGCCCTTTTCCTCCACCCCCTTTTCCGGATATCATGTTTTTACTTTTTCCTCGCTTTCCACTGTCATTTTTGTGCATTTTTGCTGAAGATGGCGAGTCTTGTCTCGCTGAAACATGTACAATTTTCACCAAATAAACCTTTTTGCACGATAATTTCGTTATTTTTTTTTTCACTCTCAGGTCTCTTGCGCAAAGTCAAGGATATTTCTGTTTATATAACGAAAACCATTATTAGGATAAAAAAAAAATGATGCATAAATAAGTCATATAATAATCATAATAGCATAAAAATAATAATTATATAATAATCATCGAAGTAAACTTATCTCCCCCGTGGGGAAATTTTTTTTTGTAGACTATGTGTTGCCGAGGCAGCTATAAATGATATGGTAACCCGCGCCTCACCTAGGTCGTTTTCCAATAACTAATTGACACAAAATTGCATCGAGTGGTGAAAGAAAACGTTCGCCAAAATTACTAAATGTCGTCTGTATGTCTTAGTTGAAATTCGACAAATAGAGTGACTCGGGCCCAATACAACTTGTTCAATGGGTTTTCTTTTTTCGAATTCAGTTTTTCAGAATGTATTTAAAAATAACGCCGTTTATAGATTATTTGGGGGAAAAAATAGATTGTTCTGAATTAAAAAATTAATAGCATTATAAACCCGGCGTTTAGCATGGGAATACCCATTTAACGGTGATTTGAATATAAAGTAAACTTTTATATTATGACAAACGTTTCCCTTTCCCCCCGTTCAGCAAAGCACAGAAATTATTGCCCTCCCATATGATGTGAGCATTTTTTCTTTTTTTTTTTTAAAAAAAAATGTCTGACTGGACATCACGTCTTCTAGGAGTTTGTTGGCTTCAGACCTCTGTGAAAATGAAAAATGTTCAGAGTAGAAATAGTTATCTCCATTTCAGGCATGGGACTTGTAGCAACCAATCTCTACAACAGATCTCAAATTCTTCCCAGACTTTCCTTAGACATCGTATGTACCATACCTGACCAGAGACAGAAAAATCACGTTATGATCAGTGTTCAAAATCTTATAAAGAATTTAGGGAGCAGTCTGTGCGACTAACTAAAAACTAGGATCAAATGCCAATTACCTAGAAGAATTTTTTTTAACTATAAAAAGAACTTTTTAAAAAAATTTCTCCACCATTTTCGAGGATAACTGGAGTTCCAAATTTAAGAAATCATAATTTACTACAGCCGAAGTTTGGGACATTACGGTGGTCTGAGGTTTTTTTTTTAAAAAAAAGAAGTTTTTTTTTAGTTTCTTTTTTTGACTATCTCTCACCACAATATGGGGATTTTACTATAGCCCCAATCGGAGATTTATGAAGTTCGCCGAATTTTTGAAATTTGTAGAAAAAATTTATGGACTGGGGGGAATATTTGGGATTAATAAAGGGACAACAATGGTTTGAAAAATAAAGGATAAATTTAGATTTTTGATTTTAAAGGTAATTTGGTGAGATTCTTGGAAACCACGATATAAAAAAGGTTGTATTGAAAATTTTTTGAAAAACTGTAGCTGAAACCGCAAAAAATTTTTTTTTTTGGGCAAAATTAAAAAAAAAGGTCGCATTTTTTGGTTAGAACTGTGAATTTTGAACCCTGGTCCGAACTTTACAATATTTTTTTGGGGCTTTAAAAAATTTTAAATGAAAAAGCCCCATTTTTGGGCCCTTCCCCTTAAAAGGGGTTTAAAAAATCAGAACAAAAAATTGCGTTTTTTATTTTCAAAGGGGTTTTTGGGATCGAGAAAAAAAGGGGTTTTTTTTTGGGGGCCCAGTGCCCTCTTTTTCCTTTCCAGGTTTTCCCGGGGGGCCCCCCCCCTTGGGGCAACCGGACGAGATGGGCGTTCCCCCTGGGCCCGAAAAGTGGGGCCCGAGCCGGGCAACCTGCCCTTAAATTACCCCCCCCCACCCTTCAAGAAGGGGCTCTCCCAGGGCCCCGGGGGGCACTGCCCCCCAAGAACAAGGCCCCCTGGCCCTGCCCCAAACCCCCCCAAATCCCCCCCTGCCCCCTCCAGAATTCTTGGGCTATACAAAAGGGGAAAGGGGGGGGCTGGCCCAACGCCAGCGGGGACCCCGCCTCCGGGGCCCCGCCTAAAGGGTGGGGGAAACCTTTCCCCTGGCCGGCCCCACCAATTTCCAAACCTGGCCCCTTAAACCCCCGGCCCCGGCGGTCCAATTTTTTGCCCGATCCCCCCGGGAAGGGCGAAAAAACCCCTTTCCCATACAAACAAAGGACGAAAAAAGGGGGCCCCCACATTAAATTTGGCTTTTTAACCTGCCACAAAAAGGGGAGGGTTTTCAGAAATACAATGTTTTCCATTTTCGATTTTTAGCCTTGGGAAATGAAAAATAAAAAATGTTTTTTCAGGGGCAAAAAAAAAATTAAAAAAAAAAACCCTTTGTTCAAAACCTTTTAATTTTTTAAATTTTAAAAAAAATTTCCCCTTAAAGGTTTTGTTTTTTTGAAAAACTTTTAATTTTTAAAACCTCTTTTTCACAAAAAAGTTTTTTTTAATGGACTTGGTTTCACTTGTTTTTCTGAGCCCCCTATAAAATTATTTTATAATAATAATTTATAAGGGGGTAATTATATATAATTATATTATTTTATATATTATATATAAAATATATTTTATATAATATATATATATTTATATATATATATTTTATATTTTTAAAAAATATTTTTTATAAAAATATAAAAGGGTATATACTATATATAACTTTTTAATATTAATATTTATATATATATATATATATATTATAAATATATATATATATTATATAATTAATTTATATATATATTTTTTAAAATTTTGATATATAATATATTATATTTTTTATTTAAATAATTTTATATATATATATAATTTGCTTCAACTCCACTGTACCCCCCAATATTTTTGGGGAAAAATATTTAAACTCCTTTCGCACCCCTTTCATTTTTTTTTTTTTGCAATTTCTGTATTCATTTTTGTATTTTGTTAAAAGGTCGCCATATTTTGTTAAAACTTAAAAACTAAAAACTGATTTTAAGAGATTTTTCCTTTTGGCGTTTTTTTTTTTTCAATAATAGGGGACCAGAAAAACCGTAAAAAAATTGGGTCCAAAAAATTAAATTTGAAAAATTAGGTGTTTTTTAAATTTTTTCCCTTTTTCCCCCCCACCCATTTTTTTTTTTTTTTTATTTGGTTTTTGGTTTTGGGAAAAAATTTTCCCCTGAAATTAAAAGCTTTTAAATTGGGGGGGGCCCTTTTTAAAGATTTTGAAAATTTTTTTTTTTCCATACTGGGGAAAAATTGGGGAAAAAGGGCAAAACCCCTGCGGTCCCCGGGGGAAAGGGGGAGGGGGGATGTTGAGGCCCAAAAAAAAATTATGAGGGGGAATTTGGGCCGGCCCAAAAAAAGCTAAAAACTAAAAATTTCCAAAAAACCTCCCTTGAAGCGACCCATTTTGCTAAAATATTGAAAAGGGCCCCCTAGGTGGGGCCCCAAATGGGGGGAAAACTTACTTTTAAAAATTTTTTTCAACCAATGCTGGAAAAAATAAAAATTTTTTGATTAGCCCAAACCCTTTGGTTTGGGGAAATTTAAAGTTGGGGCCCCAAATTTTTTCCACCTTTAATTCTGTTCCCTAAAATAAGGGGGCTGTGGAAAACCCCGCTTTGGGGCCCGGGTTTTTTAGGGAAATTTTTTTTGGGCTCTAAAAAAATAATAAACCCCCAGGGGGCCCCGGGGGAAATTTTGTTTTTCCTTTTTTTTAAAAAAATAATGGGGAAACCCCCAACTGGGTGGGTATAAAAAACCCAAAGGGGCCCCAATTTTAAAAACCCAAAATTTTGAAAAAAAATTTTTTTTTTTTTTTTTTTTTTTTTTTCGGCAAAAATTTGGAAAAACTTTTTAAAACAAATGGGGTTTTGCAAATAAAAAGTCCCCAAAAGTATCCCATAAGAACGAAGAAAAAATTTTTCCCGGTGGAAAAAATTTTTAAAATTAAAAAGATTTTTTAAACCCTTATTAAAAAAACCCCGCTTTAAAAAAAAAGAGGGGGGAAACCCAAAATAAATCTTCTTTTTTAAAATTTCTTGGGGAAAAATCAAAGAAAAAAAAAAAAAATTTTTTTTTTTTTAAAAAATGTGAAACCAAAAAACCCTTTATTATTTTTCAATTTTTGATAAAAAAAAATGGGGGGTCAAATTTTAAAAAAAATGGGTGTAATAAAAAAAAAAATTTTTTTTCTAAGGTTGGGCGGGGAAAAGAAAAGACCCTTAAAAACCAACCTACTTCATTCTTGTGGGGAAAGGGCCCTTTTCCGCAAAAAACCAAAAAACCCGGTTTTTTAAAATTTTTAAAAAAAAAAAAAAAAACAAAAAACCCCCCCCCATTTTTTTTTTTCCCCCCATTTTGGAAACTTTTTTTTTTTGTAACAATTTTGGCGTTTTTTGGAAAAGGTTTTTTGGGAAAAAAAAAATAAAAGCCCTAAAACCCTAAAATATCCGGGTCAAAGTTGCGAGGGGCCCTTGGGGAAAAAAAACCTAAAATATTTTCAGAAAATAGTTTAAAAACGGGGGGGGCATTTATTTTTCCCCCAAAAAAAACCGCAAATAATGAAAGGAAAAAGGAAAAAAAATTGGAACCAAAATTTAAAAGCAAAAAAGGGGGGGAAAATTTTTTTTTCCAAAAAAAGAAAATTTAAATTTTCCCCCCCTTTTTCCCCCCTTAAAAAAATTAAAAAACATTTTTGGGCCTCTAAAAAAGAAAAAAAAAAAAATTTTCCCAAAACTTTGGGGTAGGGAATTTAAAGGGGTTTAACACATTTGTCCCCAAGTAACGACCCAAACAGATCCCTTTTTTTTAGGGAGAAATTAAAAGGGAACAATCCCCCCACAAACCAACACAAAAATTTTCCTTTCATTTTTTTTTTTAATAGATTTTTTTGGAACTTTTTTAAAACACTTTTTTAAAAAAATTTAAAAATTTAAAATTTATTAAAATTAGTAATCTGGGGGTTTTTGGGCTAAATACGGCCTTAAAAAAAAAAGGTAGAAGGATTAAATAAAATACTGGTAAAAAAAAAAAAATTAAAAAATCCCAAAAAGATAAAAGTCTGCACAAAATTTATTTTTAAAAAAAAAAAAACAATTTTAAAAATATAAAAGTGTACA